>JALRMN010000028.1:80000-150000 GCA_024760905.1 Plotosus lineatus | reverse complement strand
CACATGCGCAAATGAGCAGCTGGAAGTAAAATTACACAATTAAATGAGACTTACCTGTAAGGTGATATTTGATTGTAATTCCACCGTCCTATGAATTACTGAGGGATTACGTGCCTACCCTTCCCACCTTGGCTAGGACATATGAAATCATATTTCCACATGTAAGTCCGATAGACTTACAGGTAAGTCTCATTTAATTGTGTAATTCCACCTCCCTATTCCGTCCTCTCGGGACTACGTGAGATATTTAGAGTGAAATCATATTTCCATCAATTTCATCAAGCCCAATCTTAGTTGAATATGTCACATTTATTTTGTGAAAGTGCATAAGTTAACTCGGTCACGTAAGTAAACATTCCTGATAATTCAGGAAAACAAGCAAAGCTTTCGGCGAGATGATCAAAGAATTTAAAGTAGCACTACTGAAACTACTGTCATGCGAAACTGGTTTGTTATCAAACTGTCTGAACACGCATTCACTGCTCCGACCTGGCGGCCGCAGAACCGTTTGAATTGGCACTTGAAAAGCTAATGCTGCACTAGAACACGCATTCACTGCTCCGACCTGCCGTCCGCAGAACCGTCTGAATTGGCACATGGAAAGCTAATGCTGCACAAGTAGAGGCTGATCTTGCACTGATTGGTTTGGATATTGCCATATCAATAACTGCACTTAGACAAGCTTCATCCATCTACTTATAGTGTCTTTGCTCACTCTTTTGTGAGTCCTAGTAATGCTTATGAACAAACTGTCTCGTCTCCTGAGGTTGCGAGTCATATCCAGATATAGCTTCATCACACTGACAATGCACAGTCTCTGATCAGTTATTGTTCTCTGTTCGTCGTTTCCATAACTGTAGCTTTTTTTGAAAAGCATTCAGGTTTTCTTCTGCTTCCATGATGTTGACTCCAAAACCCTGCATCTGCTGATTGAGATGATTGAGAGCTGCGAATATATCAGCCATGTACGCTAAAATGAGAATGATCGGTTTGTTAATGGGTACAAGTGTGTCTTCACCTCCACGGCAGAGGCTCCGTCAAACGCCTGAGACCGACTCACCGAACCCCTAGGGTTCAATCGAGCTCAGGTGAGGAGCCACTGATCTAGTTTTATGAGGGTACTCGTCAGAAAAATGGGGAGTTTAGTAAGTTTTCGTCAATTTCTCATGAGCAAGTGATAGTTGAATACTTGTTTTAATAGTTTATGCAAAAATCCGAATTTCGATAAAAATTGATTTTTACTTTTTTGGCTTTTATCTCAAAAGTGGTCTGTGCGACAAGCGCCTACTTTTGGGGGGCACCTCACATTTGAGCTTATGTATCATGTAGGTAAAGGTAAAGTCTGTTGGGTTTTTACACCCGAGCCTAGTGGCTCTTTAGGCCAGTGCTTATCCTCGGTTTCCACAGCGTGAAGTGGCCAGGAGTTCAACTTCTCCTGGATGGGACGCTAGTCCATCGCAGGTTACCTTCCCAGTATATTTTTACTGGTACCCATTAATACTGCTGGGTGAACAGAGGCACACTTGTGGTTGAGACCTTGCCCAGGGGTCTTAGTATAGTGAGGGTCTCAGTTGGATTTGAACTCACAACCTTCCGATCATGAGTGCAGCACCCTAACCACTACACCACCGACCCCACCAAAAATGGACCATTTTTACTTTTTTGGCCTTTATCTCAAAAGTGGTCTGTGTGACAAGCGCCTACTTTCGATGGAGCACCTCACATTTGAGCTTACGTATCATGAAATGGGTGTATTATTTCCTATTTTCCATTTTGCACATGGCACAAAAGTATGACGTCACACGGCTGCACTGGAGTTTATTGGTGTTGTAATGGTGATTATGAATCCTGTAAGTTAAATCAGTGGAAACTCACCACAGTCTGTGTACGTAAAAAGGCCATGTTTGAATGTTTTCATAGCTGTGAGGCCCTAGAGTGAGCTCCAGAAAAACAAATTTAAAGCGTGTATGCATCAACCAACCTGTTCCCACCTGTTGCATTTTCTCCTGCTCATTATATATCTTTAACCGACTTTTTATAGCTTTAACTTTATTTACTTATAATTTTGTTGTTTATAAGCAGCTGTAATCTAAATACAGTCGGTGCCTTACTTATGAAACCCCTGGGTACGAAAATTTCAGGTTACGAAAAACATTTTCCTAAGTTTTTGTCCTCGGGATACGAAAACAACCTCCTCTTACAAAAGGTGCCAGTTGCGCCATTCAAAATTTAAACTCGCCAATCAAAATCTCACACAATGCGCAACTTGCTCACTCATTGGCTGTCTCCCAACATCCCGCCCCGCTGGCCTCCCATTGGCTAGGAGGGATGATGCAGCGAACGTAATCCATACTTCCTGAATGTGACCCATACTTCTTGTTTGTCATACGCGTGAAGGAGAGTTGACTGTTGGCTTGTTTTGAGATTGATCATGCAGCGTTATATTTCGTTATCGCCAAAACCCCTCTACAATTGGGATGACATTGAACCAGAAAGAGACTTTAAAGTGAAAATACAGTGACGGAGGTGATTATTTCGGCACAATATTTAAACAGAGTGCTCCGTGGGACAAGATCTCCGATCTCGCAAGGAAGCAAGTTAATATTGAATGAGGACCTCTGGTCTTTCAAACAGGTAGTGTAATTCTGCTTTAAATAAAACATCCCGTCCATTTAAACATTTAAATAGAATTGTTCTGTCAGCTGTGTAGGTGTGGCCTGAGGGTTTTTTTGTGTGTGTGTGTGCGTGCACCCCTCCCTGAATCGCCACCTTATCGTGGTGGAGGGGTTTGCGTGACCTAATGATCCTAGGAGCTATGTTGTCGGGGGCAAATGCTCCTGGTAGGGTCACCCAAGGCAAACAGGTCCGGGGTGAAGGTCCAGACGAAGTGCGATTGAAAAACCCCTATGACACATGACATCCGAGAGAGAGCACAGGAAGCAGTCTCCCTTGCCCAGACGCGGGTCACCGGGGTTCCCTCCTGGAGCCAGGCCCAGGGGAGGGGCTCGAAGGCGAGTGCCTGGCGGTCGGGCTTATGCCCATGGAGCCTGGCCAGGCCTAGCCTGAAAAGGAGACATGGGTCCGCCCTCCCATGGACCCACCACCTGTGGGAGGAGTTTTAGGGGTCGGGTGCAGTGTGAGTTGGGTGGCAGCCAAAGGCATGGGTTCTGTCGGACCGATCCTCGGCTACTTAATCTGACCCTCGGGACATGGAATGTCACCTCTCTGGTGGGAAAGGAGCCTGATTTGGTGCGGGAGGTGGAGAGATACCGACTAGATATAGTTGGGCTCACCTCAACGCATAGCTTGGGCTCTGGAACCATCCATCTCGAAAGAGGCTGGACCTTCTTCTATTCTGGAGTTGCTCATGGGGAGAGGCGGCGAGCCGGTGTGGGTATTCTTGTTGTCCCCCGTCTCGGTGCCCAAATGTTGGGGTTCTCCCCGGTTGACGAAAGGGTAGCTTCCCTCCGTCTTCAGGTGGGGGGACGGGTTCTGACTGTTATTTGTGCTTATGCACCAAATGACAGTTCAGAGTACCCACCCTTTTTGGATTCTTTGGGGGGGTGTTGGAGAACGCTCCCTCGGGAGACTCGCTCGTTGTCTTGGGAGACTTCAACGCCCATGTGGGCAACAATAGTGTGACCTGGAAGGGTGTGATCGGTAGGTACGGCCTCTCCAGTCTGAATCCGAATGGTGTTTCGTTGTTGGATTCTGTGCTCGTCATAGTTTGTCTATCACGAACACCATGTTCGAACATAAGGGTGTCCATAAGTGCACTTGGCACCAGGACATCCGAGGTCGCAGTTCGATGATTGACTTTGTAGTCGTGTCATCGGACTTGCGACCATATGTTCTGGACACTCAGGTGAAGAGAGGAGCTGAGCTGTCTACCGATCACTCCCTGGTGGTGAGTTGGCTTAGGTGGTGTGGGAGGTTGCCTTCCAGACCTGGCAGGCCCAAGCGTGTAATCAGGGTCTGCTGGGAACGTTTGGCTGACTCCCCTGTCCGAGAGGCCTTTAACTCCCACCTCCGGCAGAGCTACAACCACGTTCCGGAGGAGGCGGGGGACATGGAATCTGAATGGGCCATGTTTCCTGCCTCCATTGCTGAGGCGGCAGCCCATAGCTGTGGCCGTAAGGTCATCGGTGCTTGTCGTGGCGGTAATCCCCGAACCCGGTGGTGGACACCTGCGGTGAAGGGGGCTGTCCTGCTGAAGAAGGAGGCCTATCGGGTTTTATTAGCCTCTGGGACTCCTGAGGCAGCAAACGGGTACTGGCAGGCCAAACGTGCTGCAGCCGAGGCTGTCGCAGATGCAAAATCTCAGGCGTGGGAGGAGTTCGGTGAGGGCCTGGAGAGTGATTATTGGTTGGCCTCAAAAAGGTTCTGGGCCACCGTCCGACGCCTCAAGAGGGGGAAGCAGTTCTTCACAAACACTGTTTACAGTGGAGGTGGGGAGCTGCTTACCTTGACTGGGGATGTTGTTGAGAGGTGGAGGGAATACTTTGAGGACCTCCTCAATCCCACCAACACGCCCTCCGTGGAAGAGGAAGACCATGGGGGTTCGGGTGAGGGTCCGCCCATCACTGGAGTGGAGGTCACTGAGGTTGTCAAAAAGCTCCTCGGTTGGACGAGATCTGCCCGGAATATCTCAGGGCTCTGGATGTTGTAGGACTGTCTTGGTTAACACATCTCTGCAACATCGTGTGGTCATCAGGGACTGTACCTCTGGATTGGCAAACTGGGGTGGTGGTCCCAATTTTTAAGAAGGGGGACCGGAGGGTGTGTTCCAATTATCGGGGAATTACACTCCTCAGCCTACCTGGGAAAGTCTATGCAGGGGTACTAGAAAGGAGGATCCGACCGATAGTCGAACCTCGGATTCAGGAGGAACAATGTGGTTTTCGTCCTGGCCGCAGCACTCTTGACCAACTCTCTATGCTCCACAGGATTCTGGAGGGGGCATGGGAGTTTGCCCAATCTGTCCATATGTGCTTTGTGGATTTGGAGAAGGCTTTCGACCATGTCCCTCGAAAGATCTTGTGGGGCGTGCTCCGAGAGTACGGCGTTCCAGATCCGTTGCTACGAGCTATTCGGTCGCTGTATCACCGGAGCCAGAGTTTGGTCCGTATTGGTAACAGCAGGTCGGATTCGTTTCCAGTGGGAGTCAGAGTCCGCCAAGGCTGTCCTTTGTCACCAATTCTGTTCATAATTTTTCTGGACAGAATTTCTAGGCACAGCCGAGGCGATGAGGGGTTCTGGTTTGGTGGTTATATTTTTCATATAAACTCATGTGATTTTACATAGCAGAAAGAATCAAATCTGTTCTTGATAATTAAATTCATAGAGATCAAAAAGGTTTTTATCCCAGAGAAGTTTTATTGGTGAAAACATTAGACTTTTACATGATATTATATTTGAGACACAGAAACAAGATAAAGTGGGAATGCTTTTGCTAATCGATTTTGAAAAAGCTGTCGATATGGTTTCATGGGACTTTTGTTATGGTCTGTGCTGGCTGGCAGAATTAATTCTTTCTTTATTCATTGCAGGCACTGGCGAGGGGCGTGGCTGTTGCCGATAGGTGAGTTCCAGAAGAGCGCACCTGGTCCCACTCCGCAATCAGCAAGCAGCCAGCTATCAACAGGAGCGGCGCGCTTCCCTCCGATGTCAGAAGATTGTTTTCCCTGTGATTCCGCTCCTTGGCTTTCTCTTTGACCCCTGGTATCTTGCTTCGTACTCGACCAGTTCCATTGTCTTAGTATTCCCATGATTTACAGTTCGTAGTGCTTAATAAATCATTGTACCTTCTTATGGCCTCCTGCATCTCTGGGTCCAACACATGCACTCCAGGCTTAACAACTTTATTAAAAAACATTTGGAGTGTTTTCACCAGAAAACGATGGCGTTGATACTATACTGACCATGGGTCCTACATTTCTTAAATGCACTCCTAAAATTGGAAAATCTCTTTGGTCTGATGTTATGTCAACATTTGTGAAATTCAGTGAGTGTTTTGAACCAGATACTATAATAGACATTGAACCAACCAATTTGGAGAAATCCCAGAATAAAAATAGAATACATTACAATGTGGCTTAAAAATAATGTTAAGTGTGTTAAAAAATAGGGAAGGAAGATGGTAGCCCCACTATACTATAGGAGTTATAACACTTTAGGAGTTGAAGTTAGACTATAATATCCAAATTACATTTCTCGGCTGATAAATGCAGTCCCAAAACCATGGCTCACTAGGATCTCCACTCAAAATATACCCATTTTCTATGTATACCACCACAGTTGCAAGCTATTCTCACTGTCAGAAAGGGTTGTGGTTCCTATTCTAGCTTTTTTTTCTCTCAAAAATGAGATTACCCCATCTGCTCAAAATAAATGGAAGATGGACCTCAACTTTCAGGAATGTGATACTATCAATTGTGTTACGTATGGAAATTTAGAATAGGAAAAGTGCCCCATGAAACCAGCAAAACAAGACAAACCACGACATACAATATAGACAAATAAAACGCACGATACTGAACTCTCAACTCCTGCTCAATGCTGAACTGGGCCCTGGACCGTGTCTGCTGCGGGTAGGTAATTTCCATCAGCACCCTGTTGGTTGACGGCACTGATGGCGGTCGTTGTTAACCTGGGCCTCGACCGATCCGGTATGTTATTCTTTCTTGTGATTCGCATAGTTTATTTGGCATTTGTTTTACGCCGGATGCCCTTCCTGACGCAACCCTCTGCATTTATCCGGGCTTGGGACTGGCGTGAGGGAGAGACACTGGTTTGTGCCCCCCCCCCTCACGGCTGCATTAGTCACTTTGTTTTAAATAAATAAATAAAAACAAAAAGTTGACATTGTGTAAACATTTATTAATAAAGAGTTGACTGTTTAATGGCGTGTCCTAATTTTTTTCACATGACTGTGTGTGTGAATCGGTGAATATGTGACTGTGGTAGATATAGAAATGTGTATGGACTGTATGAATGAATTTGTACATAGACGTATGTTTGTATATATTTATATTGAGCTTTATGCCCATGTATATGTGAGTAGTTCCTTAGTTGTCTGTAGTGTAATTTCTAATGTCCTGGGTATGACGTTAAACTGCATCCACAGCCAGTACTAGTCCTTCTCAAAAAATTAGCATATTGTGATGAAGTTCATTATTTTCTGTAATGTACTGATAAAAATTAAACTTTCATATATTTTAGATTCATTGCACCCCAACTGAAATATTTCAGGTGTTTTATTGTTTTAATACTGATGATTTTGGCATACAGCTCATGAAAACCCAAAATCCCTATCTCAAAAAATTAGCCTATCATGAAAAGGTACTCTAAACGAGCTATTAACCTAATCATCTGAATCAACCAATTAACTCTAAACACCTGCAAAAGGTTCCTGAGGCTTTTAAAAACTCCCAGCCTGGTTCATTACTCAAAATCGCAATCATGGGTAATTTTTATGAGTACATTCCAGAAAATAATGAACTTTATCACAATATGCTAATTTTTTGAGAAGGACTAGTATAGGGGTAGCACCTACCCCAGGTTAAGGCTCGTCGGCTACGGATCAAGTCCCCTTGGTAGAACTGGTCCCCATGCTGTCTGTAGGGTAGCCTCTCGGTGCTGCCTAGTGCTAGCCACACACACTGAGATAGGAGAAGGCAACTCTAATTTTAAACCACCTGCTGTCTTGTAGGTTGTGCCCTCTTCAGGCAAAGGCTAAGAGAAGGTAACTCTGATTTCAAATCCTTCGTCAACCCGCACCAGCCAAGTGTGGCGAGTATGGAAAAAAACCCTGGACCATGACTAGCACACATGATCAAAGGCCCTCAGTCCCCAGCAGCTCTTAAGTCGCCACCTACGGTAGCAGGGTGTCGGACGAAGGAGAAGAGGGTGCTAAGAATCACTGGGTTCGGACAGGCTGCAATTGGAAACTAAACATCGGCACATACAATCCGCGAACTCTCTCTAAGGATTCAGAGGTCATCAATCTTGAAAGAGAACTGGCCAACATAAACTTCGACATCATTGGCCTATGTGAAACTAGATGGAAGGGAGAGGGATGCCTGACTCTAAACCAGAGCGGGTGCCATCCAGGGTGTACTCTTCTCTTGTCCAGAGTCGGCTGAGGACCCGTGCCCTGAATTAGGATTAAGTGGTTAAGAAAATGAAGAACGAATAAAAAGTAATAAGGGACAGAGATGGCCCAGTGGTAGTTTCCTGGCTTGCTGAGCCCAAGGACAGGGGTTAGGTCCCCACTATCAAGAGTGCAGCTTACTGGGTTAATCAATGGCCAGTAATGTCTCTCACTATCTGTACAGAGATTTTCATCTAAAAGAACCATTGTCGACTATCATCTAGAGTAGGCTGGATAGTCATCTGTGTGTTTCTGCCCTGTGATGGCCTGGCAAGCTCTCCAGGGTATATTTTGCCCTCACCCAGAATTGGATGAGGTGGGCACCAGCCCGTTATCCTAATAACTCGATTCAGTTCAGTTTTATTTCTATGGCACTTTTACAATTGACATTGTCGCAAGCAACTTTACACAGTAAAAGTGTGAGTTTACAAGCTACAAAAGAGAAAAAAAAAACATTTTCTTCAATCCCTCCCCATTCATATCGAGTACTCTCATGGCAAAGATGGCAAGGAAAGACTCCTTCAGCCGATGCGAGGAAGAAACCTGAAGAGAATCCAGGCCCAAAAGGGAAACCCATCCTAAATTGGTACGAACCAGAAAAATACAAATCATATGAGAAACTTAATTTGTTAATTAATTCATTCAGGCATTTTCTGAATCGCTTAATCCTAATTAGAGTCATGGGGAGGCTGGCATCCATCTCAGCGGACTATGGGTGAGGGCAGGGTACACCCTGAACAGCTCACCAGTCCATTGCAGGGCCAACACTCACACAACCATTTACACTGACACAGAGGGTAGATTTGACCAACAGCCAATTAACCTACTATGTTTTTGGACTCAGGGAGGAAACCAGAGTACCCGAAGGAAACCCATGCAAGCACGGGCAGAATATCCTGATGCCACACAGAAACGCGCTGGTTGGGAATTGAACCCAGGTATCTGAGGCGGATGTGCTAAACAATACACCACTGTGCTGCCAGAAACTTCATCACAATTCAAAATGTTGTCTGGTTGGTTGTACCACAATTTTAAATTCTAAATAATTGTGGGAAAAGAGTTTATATCTCGTGCGGTTCCCATTTCTGGTCTGTCAGTCTTAGTGTTCCACATGCCATTGTTGAGTACCTTCATTTGTTTTGTCTTTCTTGTTATTTGACTGCTTTTAGGGCTGCCCGCCAGCTGCAATTTGCTGACAAGGGTGAAGTGAAGCAGGCTATGTTTAGGGCACCTTTTCTAGCCCCTTCTTCCATGAACATGAGCATAGGGTATACTAATGAGGGCTGAGGGGGCTGCCAAACTCCACTGCTGATTCGGTCCAGTAGAGAAGAACCCTATGTCCTGGGCCACCTGTGTGTAGAACCATGACTACAGCTTCCAGTGGATCCACCCCTGCTGCTTTGCGACTCACCCATCACCATAGGACTTGGAGTTGTGGTTTATGGGTGAAGTTATGACTTACACTTGACTTGGATTTAAGTGAGGAAGAGTTGTGCATATTGACAGCCTCACTCCCTCATCCTGTTCTATCTGGGTCGAGTGGCACAACATAGTCACGACAGCTGGAGATAGGTCAGGGTGCAGTGGATGGCCAGCAGTGTCCTGTGTGTCTCACTGTGCCTTGGTTGTGCTCCACAACCCTTTGCGGGGTCCACTTTCTTGTCCTTTTTCTAATTTGGCAGTTTGGTATGCACAATCAGCTGGATCCTAGGTACACAGATCCTACTCTTACCAATGCTCATTGACATGACAGTGGAGACTCATGGTGGCTGGGATGCCTAACCTCATCACAGGTCCAAAAGACCATTAAAAGGTCCATTAGGCTTGATAGTTCTACTTCACCAAAGCCAAGGAGATTACTCAAGTAACACTATAGAAGTACTTGTTTTAATTAATGGTCTGTGTTCCTATCCGGTACAAAGGCATCACGTTTGAATACGTTTACTATATACTTGATGGGCCCCGCCCCGATTCACACCTTAAGGAAGCCTGAAACTTTGGCTGATTAAGCATTACAGAACTGGCTAAAAATCCCGTACTTGAAAATATTACGGACAACATCCAAATACAACTGAAGCAAGTAGACAGTTATTTTAAAGTCAAACTCCTACTCAGCCTCAAGAATTAATCATACAAGGAATCACCATACAAGCACCATTACTACTGTGCCCCATCACACCAGTAAAGTTACTGAGCAGAGATGTGCTTTGCAAGATGGTCCACTGTAGAGAAAGAGGAGTGTGGGTAGAACGCCCAGAACATCGAAGTCAACAATGTATCAATGATGGAAATGAAAATGGAGACGTCCAACTTAGACAAGGTATTCTGGATGGAACTGAACAACACACAAAGTCGAATACGAGACCTCTATGAATGATGGAAGCCCTGGCTGATGAGAATGTGACCTGACTGTCAACCTAGCAGGGAACTATGCCACTGTACAATGATATATGACAAAGGAGGAAAGAAGAAAGAGCATGAAGCCTTGTGGGATGAACAAGTAGCTAAGACATGGTACACATTGACAACCATTTGTCTTATCATTGGACACTAAGTGGTAGCAGTGGTAGTGCAACTACCCCTGCAGCTGACCCAATGGTACCAGATCCCAGATTCTGCTCCCCACATCTCCCTGCTGGTCGGACACAATTTTAAATCAAAAGAGCTAGAGCCAATGGTAAGGGAAACAAGTCAGGTGGCACAATGGACACATATAGCACAGGGAACAAGTATGTCTTCAGACAGAAGGTTTCTTAGGATAGAGAGGACTGTAGTTGATGATGGGAGACCACAGACAATTTTGATAAGTAGGATAGAAGAATGGAAAGTAGGGAAAGAGAAACAGCTAACCCAAACCACTGGTGAACTAGAGCTCACAGAGGGAAAGAGCACTAATGCAGGTGCCAGAGCAGCAATGCTCCAAACATCGAACATTTTTACATCTAACTTATTTAGTCAGCATGGTTAGTTAAAGTTCAACTTAAACCTGGCGTACAATTGCCATACCAGGGGCAGTATCCACTATCAACAGATGCAGTAACAGTAATAAAACCAACTATTGAGGGACTAGTAAAGGCAAGGGTACTGATCCTAATGAAAGGCCAGTGCAACACTCCTATTTTTCTGGTCAGAAAACTAAATTGTGATAAATGGAGACTGGTCCACATTCTAAGGTCAATAAACCATGTGGTGATAGCAGAAAATCCCATGGTCTCTGATTCACACACCCTGTTGTCTAACATTGTAGGTAATTGACCTATGTTCAGCATTCTTTAGTGTACCACTGCATCCAGATTCACAATTCCAGTTTGCATTTACTTACGGCGGACAACAGTACAGTACACTTATACTGGGATACCACAGGGATACTTTGAAAGTCCATCTATTTTTAATCAAGTATTGGTGAGAGACCTGACTGGTCTGGACATGTACAGTACCCTTGTTCAGTATGTCAATGATCTTTTAATTTGTATCCAAACAAAGGAGCAGTGTGTGCAGAACTCATTACAGGCTCTGAAAATTTTGGCGGAAAATGGGCAAAGGGTGTCCAAGGAGAAATTGCAATTCTGCCAGTGAAAGGTCGAGTATTTTGGTAGAGTGCTCAAAGGCACTACATCAAAATTCTCACCAGAGCATCTGGAGTCCATTTCAAGGGCACCAAAACCTCAAACAGTTCAAGAAATGCTGTCCTTCTCGGGACTGTCTGTGACCCTGTGCACCTCACATGCCTTGCATGCACTGTTGACCATCCAGAAATGTCTGATAACGAATGCCTGAAGAACAGGCTACAATGTCATTTTAGCAGCTCCAGAACTGACAATTGAGAAACGCCGTACAATAAACCACACAGACAGATTGACCCTCCCAGAGGAGGGTACACCGCATGCCTGCATTTCAGAAACAGAGAAATACCTCAAAGCCAGATCAGATTTTGAGGTAGAACTGTTGCAAAACACACAGTGTGTATTCGTTGTGGATGGATCATGTGTTTGCAGTGGCAATGGTAACAAGGCGGGGTACTCATTTGTACAGTATGATAAAGAAGCCAACAAATTCAACATGGTGAGGGCACTGGCAATCCCACAGCCATGCTCAGACCAATTGGCAGAAAACAGTGCTTACTGCAGCATGCAAAATGAGAGCAGGAAGGACATGTACAGTTTCTGAAAACATCCATGATGCATCGCTATGCAAAGCTTGGTAGGCTTTGTGGCATCTGCAACTTCGGGCAGGTAGTTATTTTGTCAATCTCTATGCTTAGTCTACATCTTTAGCAGGTATCTCAGGGTCATCAGCGTTTCACCCCTAAACCTGAACTCTTCACCTGAGTGGGGCAGCAAAGACAGAAACTGTCTTCACCCGCAGACTGGCTTCCAACTGCATGTTTTGTAGATCTGATGTAGGCATAAACACTCACTACTTTTTTAACTTGATTGGCTAGGTGCTGCTGAGGTAGATTGTAGGTGCACCTACATGGCACTCCCCCGGCTTTTGATTGGCTGAGACCACTCATTCCTCCTTTTAATCCATAGCCATCTCGAGCTTGACTCTGCTGAGGCACTTATGGCCTTGATTGCCTTTTTGTAGTGGTACGGGGAAAGGCCTAACCTGCAAATGAAGTTCCTTGTTGTTGATGTGACAAAGCCCCTACATCTAACCTCAATTGGCATCAGGCTTACTAGCCACCCTTTGATGTGTGCTTCGTCTACCAAGTTCTGGTACTTTGCTACTTTCAGCTCGTGAGAAATGTCAACCTTATCCTCCCAGGGGACTGTGAGCTGTACTGTTCTCAAAATCATGCCTCCATCTGCAGTAAGTTGCTTTGATATTTGCGCTGTTGACAACTTTCTTAATTTCTTCAAATTGTAGATCAGACAGATCAAATGGCACTCCTGGTTCTGGCTTCTCTTCTGGATATGGGGTTCCTCTAATGGAATGGCTCTGGACAAGGCACTGTGTGTCTGTTTGATACATCCTTTAATTTCTGCTTGTAAACATTCAAGCCTGCCACTCCTATGTTTTCCTAGTAAGTCTGAACTGAATCGAAATGGATTGCTGAAGAAAGCCTTTCTTTGTTTCTTTTTCTTGCTCTGCTTCTTGCGTAGTCTCTCAGCCAATCTCAGTTGCAGCAATTTTTTTATGCAGGCTGTGTTGCAACTCTTGGAGGCCTTCTTTCTCAGACTCTTGAGCATTCTTCCATGACTTTCTGCCTGAGGCAGCCATTTCAGAGCTACTGGGTGCAATGATGCTCCCTAAGTCATTGGCAATAGTTAAATGTAAAAGCCACAGATCAGACAGAGAATTTGTGAGCAAAGGCAATGAGGCAGCAGCAGGAGAAAGTGGAGGCAAGGGTGCGATGATGATGATGATAGGCAAGCCAGAGAATGGTAGACCAATGCAGACCACAATAGATGATGGAAGACTGTTTCAGAGAGTAACCACAGCAGAGGAAGTGGAATTGTGGAAAAAGAGGGGAGCAGTGGTTGACTCGCAGGCAGGAGGATGGAGAAGTTTCGATGGAGTATTGGGAGCCCCAATATGATTACTTCCAATGCTAATCAAAGAGGAACATGGGATACATCACTGCGACAGGAGAAAAATTATTGAAACAATTAGGAAAGAGTGGTGGTCTCCATGCCTGGCAGGAATGGTAGATAAATTTCTATGCACATATGAGCTCTGCACAACATGGAACATCAAGAAACATTTCATGGTGCCAATAAGTCACATTCCATACCCCAGAGGGCCATTCAGACACATGACAATGGACCTTGCAGACATGGACGTGTCAGAAAGAAGACAAGGCAAGAGGTACATTTTGGGGGTACAAGACAGGTTTACAGTTTGTCCTTCACAAACACGATGTTTGAACATAAGGGTGTCCATAAGTGCACTTGTAACCAGGACACCCTAGGTCACAGTTTGATGATCAAGATTTTGGTCATGTCACGGGACTTGAGGTAAAGACAGGAGCCGAGCTGTCAATGGGTCAGCACCTGGTGGTAAGCTGGCTCCCAAGGTGGGAGAGGCAGCCTCAAGATTTGGCATGCCCAAGAGGTTAGGGTCTCCTGGGTACATTTGGTGGAAAGGCCTTTAACTCCTGCCTCCGGCAGAGCTACAACCACGTCCCGAAGGAGGCAGATGATATGGAATCTGAATGGGCCATGATTCGTGCCACTATTGCTGAGGTGGCAGCACCATAGTTGTGGCCGGAAAGTCATTGGTGCCTTTTGTGGAGGTAACTCCTGAACCCGGTAGTGGACTCTTATCATTGAGGTCTTTTGAACTGTACTTCATCTGGACGTACACCAAGAACCTGTTTGCCTTGGGTGACCTTACCAGGAGCTGAATGCCCCAACAGCATAGCTCCTTGCATCATTAGGACATACAAATCCCTCCACCACGATGGTGAGGATTCAAAGAGGGAGATAAGATGGCGATTCAAAGAGGGGTAGAGATGTGCTCTATTGAGAACCACAAGATTGTAAAATTGTAAGCATCAATAATCACTGACTGTAGAATGGAAAACGCAGACAAGTGATTTCACCAGGTACCTCTCAATTGGCAGACACAAATTAAGAAAATAGGCTTTTAGACATAAAAAAAAAGGGTCAACACTTTCTTGAGATTTGTATTTGCTTAAAGTTTTATCAGTACAGTCTTCTTCTTTCCTTTCGGCTTTTCCCTTCAGGGGTCGCCATAGTGAATCATCTGCCTCCATCTCACCCTATCCTTTGCATCATCTTCTCTTACACCAACGACCTTCATGTCATCCTTCACCACATCCATGAATTGTCTCTTTGGTCTTCCTCTAGGCATTTTGCCTGGTAGTTCCAGCTTCAGCATTCTATTACCAATATACTCACTATCCCTCCTCTGTACATGTCCAAACCATCTCAATCTAGCCTCTCTGACTTTGTCTCCAAAACGTCTTACATGTGCTGTCTCTCTGATGTGCTCATTCCTAATCCTATCCATCCTCATTACTCCCAAAGAGAACCTCAACATCTTCATCTCTGCTACCTCCAGCTCTGCCTCCTGTCTTTTCCCCAGGGCCACTGTTTCTAACTCATACAACATCGTTGGCCTCAACACCGCCTTGTACACTTTTCCTTTCATTCTTGCCCAGACCCTCCTATCACACATCACACCGGACACTTTTCTCCAACCATTCCAACCTGCCTACACACGCTTCTTGACCTCTTTTCCACACTCTCAATTGCTCTGGATTGTTGAGACTAAGTACTTAAAATCCTCCACCTTTCTTCTCTGCTCCCTGTAATCTCACCGTTCTTCTTGGGTCCTTGTCATTCATGCACATGTATTCTGTCTTACTGAGGCTAATCTTCATTCCCCTCCTTTCCAACGCATACCTCCACCTCTCTAGATTTTCCTGCACTTGTTCTCTGCTCTTACTACAGATCACAATTTCATCTGCAAACATCATAATCCATGGGGAATCTTGTCTAACCTCGTCTGTCAGCCTGTCCATCACCATAGCAAACAAGAAGGGGCTGAGAGCTTACCCTTGATGCAGTCCCACCTCCACCTTGAACTCTTCTGTCACACCAACAGCACACCTCATCACTGCCTTACATCTCTCATACATGTTCTGCACCACCCTAACATTCTTCTCTGCCACTCCAGACTTCCTCATGCAATACCACAGTTCTTCTCTCGGCACCCTGTCATATGCTTTCTCCAGATCCACAAAGGCACAATGCAGCTCCCTCTGACCTTCTCTGTACTTCTCCATTAACATCCTCAAGGCAAACACTGCATCTGCGGTGCTCTTTCTTGGCATGAAACCAAACTGTTGTTCACAAATGCTGACCTCTGCCCTTCGTCTAGCTTCCACTATTCTTTCCCATAACTTCATCATATGGCTCTTCAACTTTATCCCTCTGTAGTTGCCCACAACTCTGCACGTCTCCCTTGTTCTTAAAAATGGGCACCAGCACACTTCTCCTCCATTCCTCTGGCATCCTCTCACTCTCTAAGACCTTGTTAAATGTTCTTGTCAGAAAATCTACTGCTACCTCTCCTAGACACTTCCATACCTCCACCGGTATGTCATCAGGACCAACTGCCTTTCCATTCTTCATCCTCTTCAATGCCCTCCTCACTTCACCCTTACTAATCTTTGCTACTTCCTGGTCCTCAATGGTCACCTCTTCTACTCTTTTTTCTCTCTCAGTTTCCTCATTCATCAGCTCTTCAAAGTACTCTTTCCATCTTCCTAGCACACTTCTGTCGTCAGTCAATACATTTCCCTCTCTGTCCTTAATCGCTCTAACTTGATGCACGTACTTTCCATCTCTATTTCTCTGCTGTGCCAACCTGTATAAATCATTTTCTCCCTCTTTACTGTCCAACTGAGCATACAAGTCATCATGCGCCCTCTGTTTGGCCTTAGCCACTGCTACTTTCGCCTTACGCTGTGTCTCCCTGTACTCCTGTTTACTCTCTTCGGTTCTCTCAATATCCCACTTCTTCTTAGCTAACCTCTTCCTTTGTACACACTCCTGCACTTCCTCATTCCATCACCAAGTATCCTTATCTGCTTTCCTTCCAGATGACACACCATTGGGATCGGAAGCCTTTAATAAATTAAATAAAATCTGCTGAAAAGATTAAAGATACATAAACTATGAACAACCCATGTTGATGGCTAATATGAATGCAGCAGCAGGTGCACGGAGCACAGGGAGGGTGTGGCTTTGGCTTTGAAACTATTCATCACTTCATCTCTGATTTTTTTTACACAGTCGCAGAGATTTACTGATAACTACAATGCTACAGGGCCCGCAGAACTGATTTTGAAGGTCTCCAGGGAGATTTCTGACCCTCGCAACAAATAATGGCTGAAATGTGATTGATTAAATGCTTAAATATGAAAACGCACATCTGAAAGCAGTGCAACCAGGGGTAAAGCAATGAAAGGAAGCTGACAGACAATTTGGAATTATTTAATAAGTATTCATGGACAAAATATAATTAACATCAGTCTGTGAGACACAGTCAAGGAGAATTTGACTTTGCAGACTCCTGGCAAAGACATCAACAGCAAGTGGAGCTTCCTAAGAGATACTATCTACACAACAGCCCTCGCTGCTTTTGGGAAAAAGGAGCGTCGGAGTGTAGACTGGTACGAGGCTCACTGGGAGGAGATGCAGCCTGTGACAGAAGCCAAGAGGGAAGCCCTCCTAGCATACAAGCAAAACCCCAGCACCAGTACTCGGGACACCCTCAAAGCTGCATGAAACAAGGCCCAGCAGACAGCCCGCCGCTGTGCAAATGACTTCTGGCTGAACCTCTGCAGCAAGATCCAGATGGCAGCTGACACTGGCAACGCAATGGCCATGTACAATGGCATCAAGACAGCTACTGGCCCAATCACAATTAAGACTGCACCCCTCAAGACCAAGACCAAGGAGGTGATCATGGACCAAGGCAAGCAGCTTGAACGCTGGGTGGAACATTACCTGGAGCTGTATGCAACCAAGAATGTGGTGACCGATGCAGCATTAAATGCCCTACCTAACTTACCTGTCATGGAGGATCTGGATTACCTGCCTTCAGTGGACGAACTGGGCAAAGCCATTGATTGTCTGGCCTGTGGAAAAGCCCCTGGAAAGGATGGCATCCCCCCTGAAGTCTTGAAGACTGGCAAGCCGGCACTCCTGCAGCACCTCCATGAGCTGCTGTGCTTATGCTGGAAGGAAGGGTTCATCCCCCAGGATATGCGCGATGCAAACATTGTAACCCTCTACAAAAACAAGGGTGACCGCAGTGACTGTAACAGCTACCGTGGCATCTCCCTCCTTAGCATCATAGGAAAAGTTTTTGCTCGTGTTGTCCTTACTCGCCTTCAGATTCTTGCTTCCCGGGTGTACCCAGAATCGTAGTGTGGTTTCAGGGCAGGCCGATCCACAGTCGATATGATCTTCTCACTTCGTCAACTGCAAGAGAAGTGTCGGGAGCAGCAGAAGCCCCTGTACATTGCTTTCATAGACCTGACTAAAGCATTCGACCTGGTCAGCAGAAGCGGACTCTTCAGCCTCCTGCAGAAGATTGGATGTTCTCAAAGGTTACTTCATATCGTGACCTCCTTTCACGAGGACATGCACAGCACAGTCTGCTTCAATGGTGGGACTTCTGCAGCTTTCCCAGTGAGCAGTGGTGTGAAGCAAGGCTGCGTCCTAGCACCGACACTCTTTGGGATATTCTTCTCGATGCTTCTTCAGTATGCCTTCTCTGACAGTGAGGAAGGGATCCATATCCACACCAGGTCAGATGGAAAATTGTTTAACATAGCTCGACTGTGCGCTAAGACGAAGGTGAGGCAGGTCCTCATCCGCGAGATGCTGTTCGCGGATGACGCTGCACTGACGTCCCACACTGAGGCTGGTCTTCAAGAGCTAGTCAATCAACTGTCCCATGCGTGTAATGAATTCGGACTGACCATCAGCCTGAAGAAGACAACCATCCTGGCCCAGGGCACAAACACAGTCCCAAACATCAACATAAATAACACGCAGCTTGAGGTCGTGGACTCCTTCACCTACCTGGGATCCACTATCACCAACACTCTCTCTCGTCATAGAGATCTCATGCAGAATCGGGAAAGCCGCCGCAGTGATGTCCAAACTGAACAAGCGTGTATGGAGTAATACCCAGCTAACAGAGAACACCAAGCTACGTGTCTACCAGGCCTGTGTACTCAGCACACTCCTTTATGGCAGTGAGGCCTGGTCCACGTACGCTGGTCAGGAAAAGTGGCTCAACAGCTTCCACCTTCGCTGTCTCAGGCATCTGCTCCATATAAAATGGCAAGACAGAGTAACCAACACCGAGGTACTACAGCGTGCTGGCATGCCAAGTCTGCTCGCACTTGTCTGAGTGGTGTACAGTCGTTTTATGTGTCCTGATGACAAACTTCATAATTCCAGCTGTTTTGTTGCTGGTGTCATTTGTGGCCAGAGGGTGGTGTTGCTCTATAGTGTTACAATCCAAGTGAAGATCCTTGGACTTTAGGAACAAAGCAACATGTTGCACTTTACAACTCAGAACCCAAAGGGCTTCTAATAAAGCCCTCACTTATCCAGAATACAGTCTCCTTCTTCTTCTTCTTCTGCTTAGTAGTAGTATTGATATGTATTTAGGTCAGCCGGCTAAAAACCAGAGTTAAGTGGGGAGGGGTGTGTACAGGAAACATTACACATACACAGGTGTTTGTCAGGTTTTAAATACAGTAATGTGAAATGATGAGTTTTGAGTCAACAAGTATAGAATGAGGAAGAAAAAGTGAGACATACTGGATGTGAAGGGGAGTGAGACGAGGAGACTCATCAGGTCTGTTGTTATTTTTCTACTTGTAATGTTAATTCTAAGTGGAGTCATTTGACAAACAGTAGATTAGAAAAGAAAATAAAGTTAATGTTACTGATTTTTTACTTATTTAACAGAGTTGTTATTTTTAAGATCTTTAAATTTTAAGATAAGATATTGAATTTTTCCAGAAGCCTCTGTCAAAGAACTTTTGTACATTTAGTCGACTCCTTTAATTTAATCCAGTCTGTAGCTTACACCCCCCCAAAAAAACAACAACAACAAAACAACATAGATACACAAGACCTTGTTTTATCCTACAGTCTCTCTTCTTAATTTCGAAACAAACCACACCACACTCCAGCTCTCTCTCTCTCTCTCTCTCTCTCTCTCTCTCTCTCTCTCTGTGTGTGCGTGTGTGTGTCACCTGATTGTGATACATTTTTATCATCTTCTCTTTTCACATAACTGCCGTGCAACTATGTTGTTATTTACATTCTTTTTTCTTCAGGTGTCTGCCCCTACTTTCTTACTTACCACAGAAACTACGTACATTGAGCCAGCAGCATTTAGTTCTTTATTTTTGTAACTAAATCTCCATGTGGAGAGCTAATAACAAGCTCTATACGGAGAGGTCACAACAGGTTTCATCCTGAAAACTTGACTGGAATCCAAATGACAAACTGGATTCTCTGCAGCCTGAACAATTCTTCAAAAAAAGCACAGCCTTTCCTTTCTCTCTCTCTCTCTCTCTCTCTCTCTCTGTGTGTGTTTGTGTGTGTGTGTGTGTGTGTGTGTGCGCATGTGTGTATGACATTCATGACAATGATATTCTCCCAGTACAGTCGGCCCTCTACTTACGAAAGCCTCTGAATACGAAAAATCCAGGTTACGAAAAACATTTTCCTAAATTTTTGTCCTCTGTACATGAAACAACCTCTTCTTAGGAGAAGCGCCAAACGTGCCATTCAAGAATTCAAATGCGCCATTCAAAATTTCAAACAATGAGCGAGTTGCTCTGTCATTGGCTATCTCCCAACATTCCGCCCCGCTGGCCTCGCATTGGTTCAGCGGGATTGTAAGAACTCTCTCTGTAGAAGCTCTCATGTAAACCTGCACGATCTGGATTCCTGTATCTCAACGTCTTAGAGTACTCCGGGAACAGAAGACCACAAACCACACGAGTGAAATCAATCTGGTTTATTCATCTGCTGCTCAGTGTGTGTCACTGGGCATAAAGCTTTTATACAGTGGAGGTGTGTGCGTGAAAAAGTGGGTACAGAGTCACATGTTTCTTTGTTCACAGCCTAAAAGTTGTACCATAATCAAAGTGCATGATAAGAAACCGTCCATCACATTCCTTTGCCTTAGGGGTGACATTTACTACTCTGTGAACTTTGACCTCAGAAAGGATGCTGCCTTGTAAAGCATCACAACAGCAATAAAAGTCCACGGTTAAAAGCACAGGAATGCTGGCAATTCTACAATGGTTAAAGATAAGTCAGAATGTGACCTTACAGTTCCCCTCTTTTATACTTAAATGCAATTAAAGTATAACAACATGAACAGAGTCTTTTCTTGAGATAAGATAAAGTGGTGTTGGCGTGCAAGCTGACAGGATCTAGGGACATCAGAGGACCACGGTTGACCGGGACCGGTGCTTGAAGGGCAGGCGGGGCCTCATCGCCCTTCGCTCACTATCTCGGGATCCTCGTAACATCCTTCCACCCTAGTCAAGCTCTACACACGTGACATGGCCCGATAGATGTCATCCTCTCGGGTAGGCAGCCGGGTGTATCTGGGTTCGCTGAAGGAGCTCGCCAGGGTCCACACACGATCCATCAGGCACCTGAAAATACAGGGTCCGAACACGCAAACCAACAACAAACATACATACAGGAACAAGCATGGTTAAATACGGGGTAAACATGCCGAAAAGAGAGTGGAGGAATCCCCAGCCATAGTTTGGACTTTCGTCGTGTCGCAATTGGGCCGCTACGGCACGCATTTTTTGTAAAGCCTGAGATATATTGCCCCCAGGTGAGTCATTCGGTGGGATGTAGGTACAGCAGTGTTCGCCTATAAGAACGCAGACCCCACCTTCCTTTGCGAGCAGTGCATCAAGTGCCATACGATTCTGGGTGGCCATAAGCCTCAGGGCCGTCAGTTCCTGTTTGATTCCATCGACAGCTAGGATGGTGTTGTTTACAAACACAGCGAGCCTATAGTGAACCTTATTCAGTTGTCGTGAATACTACCCACACCGAAGTTTGGGAACAGGATTTCCGCAAATCTCGTGCCCTCACTTACCAATTGGTGCTCTTCGGGCACCTCAAGATCACTAAGGGCCGACGTGGAGCGTTTCCGACGAGCTGAGGAAGGAAACTGTTTGGAGAAAAGGGTGAGGGATGTTTCAATCCGGACGAGCGCACACCTACCTCGCTGTAGCTTCGGAAGATACAACCACAGTTGACCATTGCCACAATCCCAATACCAATCAGGAATCCATAAAGGTCGCTCCTGATTGAACATTTCCCTCCCTGCACTGTCACTTTTTAAGTTAATGGTGTGATTACATCTAACCGGATCTAATCCTTGTCCCCAATGAGATGTTTGGTTGCCAGGTAATTTAACGCATTGTTCGGCACCATCTGTGTCTAGGGAACAGTCATTCTGTGCCTCCCGATCCGGTTCTGTGCCATTGCCGTCGTATCGCCAAAAACATATGGGATACTGCATCCTTAGGTCCCAATGCACAGAAAAGCCTGAATTTGGGTCCAGGTGGCGCCTCAGAAATACTTCCGACTGATTAGATGTTCCCCACTCACCCCGTACCCATGTCATGTTTATAGTGGTGTAATTGTCCCGTGCTGGGGTATATACATATGGGGTTCCTCCATCATGGGGAAAGAGAGAACAGACAATACATTCTTCCAGAGTCACATCTCGTTTTACCGTGAAATTCAAATACTGCCAGAACATATTATTTTCTGGATGACGGTAATGTGTGCACCAACCCGGGACCACGCATAGCAGCCCGATTAAGAGCAGGGCATAAGAGGTATACATAACTTGGATTTTAAATGGGCGGTTATCCGACCCGGGTGCGAGAGGATGTGGTGGTGATACTCATATGTCTATGTCAGGTCTGATCCGTTGGGAGGTACTTCTCCCCTCTTAAGTGATATATGTATCTCCGGACCTGGAACAGAGGTAATAAAAATGGACAACATCATAGTCACACAATACAAATAATACTTCATTGTGGGCTTTTCTTCAGTCTGGTAGCATGGATCGACTGTGGAAAGAGGTCAGTTAGTACGGCGGTACGAGTAACAGCGAGTATCTCCGTGGGCTCACTGTAAGGAGAGTCTCCCAAAGAGGAATTTAGTTTCGCAAATTTCTTAACCAGCACCTTGTCTCCTACCTTGAAGGCATGAGTGCTTGCATCGGCCGGGACCGAAGTATTCTGATTAGTGCGTTCCCAATAGTCATTTAGGACCTTAACAAGGCCCACAGCATACTCGCTCATGTGTATATCTAAATCTTCCGTCCCCAAAGCCTGTTTTCCCTTCCTCCAAGGTGCGGGAAAGGGTCTCCCCATTACCACTTCGTAAGGGGATAAATTCCCTAAGGCCACCTGCGAGGTCATCCGCAGATCCGCTAGGACCACAGGCAGCACCGAAATCCAATTCCTGGATCCGGTGGCGTGCATTGCTTTTCGTAATTTCCCTTTAATTGTTCTGTTTGTTCGTTCCACGATTCCGGAGGACTGAGGGTGATATGGGACATGGAAACGCCAATTGATCTTTAGCTCTTGGGCCAACAGTTGAGTGACTTTTGAGGTGAATGGTGTGCCTTTGTCCGAATCAATACCCAACGGGAGGCCATATCTGGGAATAATTTCCTGTGATAACTTTTGAACCACTACTCGGGCGTTTTCGTTTCCACACGGAAAAGCTTCAACCCATCGGGAAAATTTATCCACGATAACCAATAGATATTTAAAGGGACCCTGCCGGGGCATGTGGGTAAAGTCTATCTGCCACTCCTGGAAGGGAGTATCTGGTTTCGGCAGATGCTGATGTGATGCATGTGGTTTGGACACATTGTTCTGTGCACAAATCAGGCATCTTTCCAGAATGCTGTGTACCGTAGAGGCTAGTTGTCGTATACAAAAATCTTTTTCCATATCTGTCACCACCCCTCTTCGACCGCGATGTGTTGGCCCATGAAACTCGCGGACGAGGAAAGGAAGGCAGTGCGTGGGCAGGCATAAACGACCGGTCGAATCGAGTAGAATGCCGTCACTCGAGGGCTGAGAGCCCTGCGAGGACCAAAAATCAGTGTCTTCTGTGGACGCCGAGGACTGAAGGGATTTCAGATCCAAGTCAGGGAGGAGGGCGCTAAGCATGTGTGAGGTTGACACTAGCACGGGCTGCAGGAACGGCGGCATAGAGCCGAGCGAAGCAGCCTGTTTAGCCGGGCGGTCAGCCAAAGAGTTACCTCGTGCCTCATCAGTGTGGTCAGAGGAATGACCGCGGGTCTTTACGATCGCTAAACGGAGCGGGAGATTGCAGGACACAATAAGGTCCTGGACCAAAGTAGAATGTGAAATGGGCTTACCGTCAGCAGCAGTGAAACCACGAGATTGCCAGATACGACCGAAATCATGCGCCACCCCGAAAGCGTAACGAGAGTCAGTGTATATAGTAACATCCTGGTCGGAAGCGAGAGTGCATGCCCGAGTGAGCGCATATGACTCTGCTGCTTCAGCGGAATTAAAGGGAAGCGAGTACGCTTCCAAAACTTGGTCCGGTAAGGAACATACCGCGTAGCCACAGAGGAACACTCCGTCGGAGGGTTTCGAGCATGACCCATCTACAAACAGGGAGAGACCTGTCGAGAGAGGTGTGGATAATAAGTTGGACCTAATACTGGTGTCATGGACAATGGTTTCCATGCAGTCATGTTCCAACGGTTCGCAGTCATCTTGAACATTAAGCAGGCGCTGTAGGGCCTGGGCCACGTTATCTAGGGAGGAGGAACAAGAGATGGTTAGATTATCAGTAGCACAAAGGATGGCCTCGTAACCTGAGCGACGTTGAGAAGACATGTGTTGTGTAGACAGAGTATTAAGGATATGCCTAACCTGATGGCTGGTGTGTAAAACGAGTGGATGAGAGAGCACTATTTTTTCTGCTTCGAGAACTAACACCGCACTGGCAGCGACGGCACGGAGACATGCAGGTAAACCCTGAGCCACAGTATCTAGAGTTTTGGAAAGAAAGGCACAAGGCCTAAGTCCCCCCCCCGTGGTCCTGCGCCAAGACTCCAGAAGCCGTGCCGGCCTGGTGAGCGACGTAGAGATGAAAGGGTTTGTTGTAATCCGGGAGCCCGAGAGCCGGCGCGGAGCATAGGGCTGACTTCAGGGCTTTGAATGCGTCCAGCATGTCCTCAGTCTAGACCAAGGGTTGGTGGAGAGGGTCAGTGTGAGCCACGGCAGAGCGTAAACGTTTGTCATAAAAGGAACAGTCCGGGATCCATTGTCGGCAGTAGTTAATGAGGCCCAGGAAAGCCAGGAGCGCTTGTTTAGTGGCAGGCTTCTGAGTGTCCACTATTATCTTGACGCGATCCTGAGTAAGGCGTTTTATCCCGTGAGAGAGTTCGTAGCCCAGGTATATCACAGTGGGGAGACAGAACTGTAACTTGGGCTTGGAGACCTTGAAACCCTTTTTTTCCAGTAAGAGGAGCAGTTGAACGGTTGCATCGAAACACAGTTCATAAGTTAGGCCGGACACCAGGAGGTCATCAGCATAAGAGTGAACGCAGGAACCTACGGGAACGTCAAGAGACCCCAGTGCATCCCTAACTGCAGCCGAGAAAACGGCAGGAGAGTCAATAAATCCTTGAGGTAATCTAGTCCAGGTGTACTGTCGCTGCCGGTGTGTGAAAGCGAAGAGAGGTTGTGTGCTGGGCTCAACAGGGATACTAAAAAACACCGAGCACAGGTCGATCACGGAGAAATGGGTGTGATCTCAAGGAATAGAAGCCATAATAGAGGGCATGTCCGGAACGACCGGCGAAACTGGAATGATGAGCTCGTTAATTTTTCTGAGGTCCTGTGTCAAACGCCAGGAACCGTCCGGCTTGGGAACCGGGTTCACAGGAGTGTTATAAGGGCTTGTGCACGGCACGATGATACCCTGTTCCAGAAGAGCGGCCAAAATGGTGTCGATACCCGACATTTTTTGAGTCGATAAGGGGTATTGTCGGATGTACACGGGCGAAATGTGCTTCACGGTAGCTTCATACGGGACGCAGTCCACACAACCCACGTCATTCTTATGTTCTGCCCAAAGATTGGTGGGCATCGTGTCGAGTACAGGGGGCGAGGTGGAACTCGCCACGCACGCCGAATTAACATTAAAGGGCAAGGGCTGCGCTTGTAATGATAACAGAGAAACAGAGGAGGTGTCGCACGTTTGAATGGTCATGCTCGAACCTTGGAAAGAGATTTGGAACCCCAGAACACTCATGAGGTCACGGCCTAGCAAATTAAAAGGGCATTCGGACATATGTACAAAGGAGTAGGATATTTGCAATATATCAAGCGTAGGGTCATCAGGAAAACATAAAAGAAGGGGCGGCGTATATGGGGAGGAGAAGGGGACCCCATCTATTCCCACAGAGCTGGTAGACCTGGAGGATACAGCACCCTGATAGTCCCTGCCTAAAGAAGATAGGGTTGCACCGCTATCGATAACAAAAAGATATTCTACCCCTTCTAGAACAACAGGAAGGAGGGGCAGATTCTCATTGCAGGGTGAATTAAACACTAGGTGCATTAAGCTACAGGTCACGGGGTCCCTACTCCGTGGGCATCCCTATTCGGCGGGTATGGGCGTGTTGGCGATACACCTGCGGAATCTGAGTGGGGGCGAGACAAATTATCTCCTTGGTGGGTCCGAGAGGCAGAATTACATTCGTCTCTCTGTTTCTTTCTACACTCTTTTTTCCAGTGCCCTTCCTTACCACAATAATGACATTTTCCGGTCTTTCTATACGAATCCCTTCTCCTATTCTTATCACGCGGGCCCTGGGGGGCCACCGCCAGCAGAACCTTATTCTTCACATTCAATAGTCCATCTGATTCTAACATACGAACCCTTTCTCCGGCAGTTCTAACGATGAGACGTTGACGGTCTGTGAAATGCGGTTTAAGTGCGCTCTGGACTTCTGGGAGACAATTACTTAAAAAACTGGACACGAACATAGAGTTTGCCGCTTCGGTATCAAGAGGAAACCCTCCTACATGACGCCAAGTTTCAGTAAAGCGATTCCAAAATACCGAGGTTAGTTCGCCTCGCTTCTGCTTGCAATTGGTCACGTGTGAAAGATCGCACGCTTCTCCCGTCGGGAAACTAAATAAACCATAAGTTGCGCGCGCAGTTGAGTCAATGCCGCGGGATCATCCCGCCAAAAGAGGGTGGACCGATAGGTGGTGTTACGACGACCCTCGACTTCCCTTTCTTCTTCCACTTTAACATTAGTCACTACGTCATTCTCAGGGGCCAAACAGGGGATGTTCTGAAGGACCACAGCCTCATTGTAAGCTTCCTTGAGGGTGTGTTGCAGGATAAAGCGATAATCCCCTCCCGTTAGCTGGCAATATCTGGTGGACCGTATAAGCATATCTACGTAGGCGAGGGGTGTGTCCAAGCCGGGGAGCATGGAGATAATGTCCTTAAGTGCGGCCACGGATGGTGGCTCCACGACAATACCTCTTCCACGTTTCTGCCATATACAGGCTACATTCTCCACGGCCCTAGGTTTAGGTGGCTCCGGGAGAGGAGGGGGATCGGGCTGAGAGCCCGTGTCGGGACCAATGTCCGCCGGGTTTTCCCAATCCGAATCCTCATCCCCTTCCGTATCTTCGGAATCCTCCTCATTTACTGGCGGAGGCGGGAGGGAATCACAACCTTGGGTCTTTGTTTCGATTTAATTTTAGGTCGCTCCGGCTCGGGGTTCCTCCTTCGGCAGCGAGCAGGGTTGGGTATAAGGCGGGAACCTCCGCTGGCTTCGGGTCAGCGGGGAGTAGCGGAACTATCTCTCCCGATCCTACTGGATAGGGTGGGGGAGCCGACGGGGGAGTTACGGGGGACACAGTTTGCACACAGCAAGCTGGACTTTTGGTATTTTCCCCTTTTCCCTTTTCTTTACTCATTAATTTAGGTTTGGGGACACTCTGAGTCACCTTCTTGGGTTCAAAGAGCTTTTTAAGTTGCAACCAGTACGAGCGCATTTCATACCATTTTTCATAAGCCTCCCTCATGTATTCATGATCCCAGGAGGGGTTGCCCAATCCATCATAAATCATGCGATGCGCGGATGTCAGAAATCCTGCATCAAAAGTCCCATTTCTAGGAAAGTTTGGCACTTGGTCTAGTCCCTCCGTCCATCCGGCTAAATTACTAAGCCATGGTTCAGTATAATAAGCAAGACCACATTTATTCATCCATTCCTTGGGGGTTTCCCCGGGATTAGGCTTTGGGTAAGAATTTCCCATTGTTTACCCTCTAACAAAAATAAAAAATACGTTGGCATACAGGAATACACGTGCACCTTTTGTATAGCGCTCTTCCCAGTTATAGCAACTGAGGATAAACCGTCCCTTCTAGAGAGGGGGATAAACCGTCCCTTATAAAAAGGGGATAACAGACGCTCAGATACTGCTAACCAGGTAGTCAACCAAATCTTGTCTTACCTGATCAGGAGTATCACGTCGGGGTCACCAAATTGTAAGAACTCTCTCTGTAGAAGCTCTCATGTAAACCTGCACGATCTGGATTCCTGTATCTCAACGTCTTAGAGTACTCCGGGAACAGAAGACCACAAACCACACGAGTGAAATCAATCTGGTTTATTCATCTGCTGCTCAGTGTGTGTCACTGGGCATAAAGCTTTTATACAGTGGAGGTGTGTGCGTGAAAAAGTGGGTACAGAGTCACATGTTTCTTTGTTCACAGCCTAAAAGTTGTACCATAATCAAAGTGCATGATAAGAAACCGTCCATCACATTCCTTTGCCTTAGGGGTGACATTTACTACTCTGTGAACTTTGACCTCAGAAAGGATGCTGCCTTGTAAAGCATCACAACAGCAATAAAAGTCCACGGTTAAAAGCACAGGAATGCTGCTGATTATAAAATGGTTAAAGATAAGTCAGAATGTGACCTTACAGGGATGATGCAGCTCCCTCCTATTGGCTATCTCTCAACATCCCGCCCTGCTGGCCTCCTATTGGCTAGAAAGGTATGATGCTGTCGTTCCAATTTTGTTCATGTTTGTGTGTCATTTCGACTACATTTTATGGCTCAGGCTTTTAACCTTCCATAAACATTTGTAAGATTATAACTCTGCTAAGAAGACATGGTTAACACACACGTGCACTCACAGAGACACACACACACACACACACACCCACACCCACACGTGCATACACACGCACACACACACACACACACACACAAAAACAGTCTCTCTCTCTCTCTCTCTCTCGCTCTCTCTCTCACACACACACACACACGTGATTCCCGGTGAAAGTGATTCCCGGTGCAATGGTCATTGTAAGATTGTAACTGTAAAATTAATAGTACTGGAACTCTTTTTAAATTAGAAATTCACACTGAGTAGATCATTAATTTAACTACAGTACTGAAAATTCCAGGTTAGCAATGGCCATCAGCTTCCACAAATATAAATGTAATGAATAACATTGTCTGGCTTATGTGAATTGTGGTTCTCTGGTTGAATTGTTGCACTCATTGGTCAACAGAGGGCGGTCTAACAGATATTTGGTAGTCTAGTATGTTTTAAGGAAGAGTGGTTTGTTGCAGTACAGTGACCAAGTGGTTAGCATGTCCACCTTACGATGGCAGTCTGTGTGAGCGTGAATCAATGGTTTGATGAAACATGGAATGTACCCCACATTCCCACTGTGTCGGCTGAGATACATTCCAGCTTTCCCGCAACATGAGTAGGATTAAGTTTTTTTTAACATCAAAGTGAGAATGAGTGAAAATATACTGGAATTCATGAATAACCAGAAAAAAATAAAATGAAAAAATACCAGAACACAGTTATGTGTCGATGAAGAGTGATGGGTCCATGCATCATCCAATCCAGTTGTGGTGATGTGAAGTGAGTATAGTGAGGTGATTAACAGCAGTGTCCAACCTGAGCAAACTCTCTGATCTCATGGTGAAGCCCTTTATGATGTTTATCACGTTTTGAAGCAGTAAAGCATTAAACTGTGCAGCGCTACATCTCTTGAGCTGGCGGTGAGGAAACTGCTTTAAGAGTTCAGTTCAGTGTGCAGTCCCTGAGCTGGAGGGTCTGTGATGATCCACAGCTACATTTCCACCTGGAACAGTCTGATAGCATCAGTGAGGAAATCCTGAAATCAGTGGACTGTGTTTGTTGAATGGATGGTGTTAAATATCCATCTCTGTATTTATCAGTGTGTGTTGTGCAGATATGAAAACATATCATTCCGATTACATGGTTTTATTTATTCACAGAGCAGAAAAGAAGAAATCAAACATCAGTACAAATCAGTTGGACTCCATGTTCAAGGTGTGTGTGTGTGTGTGTGTGTGTGTGTCTTAGAGATGTGACCATTCAGTTATGAGACGATTTGATTCGAATCCCGATTTTTGCCTTTCAATTCGATTCATATGTGGAATGCAGCCATGAGGCGGGGGGGGGGGGGGGGGGGGGCACTAACCAGTGTCTCTCCTCCTTATGCCGGTCCAAAGCCCGGATAAATGCAGAGGGTTGCGACAGGAAGGGCATCCGGCGTAAAACTTCTGCCACATTTAAAAATGCAAATGATCAATACAGAATTCATACCGGATCGGTCGAGGCCCGGGTTAACAACGACCGCCATCAGTGCTGTCAACCAACAGGGTGCTGATGGAAATTGGACTACTGTTGGTCGAAGACGTCGAAGAAGGAGAGGCAGGAGGCGTGTCCGGAGGCAGAGAGAGAAGAGGAAATGCGTGAGCCTAGGACTGAGAGTAGGGACTTTGAATGTTGGAACTATGCAAGGAAAAGATAGGGAGCTGGCTGACATGATGCAGAGGAGGAAGGTGGACATACTGTGTGTTCAGGAGACAAGGTGGAAAGGTAGCAGGGCTAGAAGCTTAGGAGCAGGGTTTAAACTGTTTTATAATGGTGTGGATGGGAAGAGAAATGGAGTAGGAGTCATCTTGAGGGAGGGGTTTGTCAGGAATGTTCTAGAAGTGAAAAGCGTGTCAGACAGACTGATGAGTCTCAGGTAAGAAATTGAAGGCGTGATGGTCAATGTTGTTAGTGCTTATGCCCCACAGGCAGGATGTAAGCGAGAAGAGAAGGAGAGATTCTGGAGTGAGTTAGATGAAGTGATGCAGAGTACCCCCAGAGGTGAAAAAGTGGTCATTGGAGCAAACTTCAATGGACATGTTGGTGCAGGCAACAGAGGGGACGAGGAAGTGATGGGCAGGTTTGGTATCCAGGACAGGAACACAGAAGGACAGGTGTTGATTGATTTTGCAAAAAGGATGGAAATGGCTGTGGTGAATACTTTCTTCAAGAAGAAACAGAAGCATAGGGTGACTTATGAAAGCGGAGGTAAGAGCACACAGGTAGACTACATCTTGTGTAGGCGATGTAATTTGAAGGAAGTCAGTGACTGCAAAGTAGTAGTGGGTGAGAGTGTTGCAAAACAGCATAGGGTGGTGGTGTGCAGGATGACACTGATGGTGAGAAAGGTGAAAAAGGCAAAGGCAGAGCAGAAGACAAAGTGGTGGAAGCTGAAAAAGGAAGAGTGTCGTGTTGTCTTCAAGGAGGAGTTGAAACAGGCTTTGGGTAGTCAGGAAGTGCTTCCAGAGGACTGGACAACCACAGCCAATGTGATCAGGGAGACTGGTAGGAGAGTACTTGGTGTCCTCTGGAAGGAAAGTAGATAAGGAAACTTGGTGGTGGAATGAGGAAGTGCAGGAGTGTGTACAAAAGAAGAGGTTAGCTAAGAAGAAGTGGGACATTGAAAGGACCGAAGAGAGTAAACAGGAGTACAGGGAGACACAGCGTAAGGCGAAGGTAGCAGTGTCAAAGGCCAAACAGAGGGCGTATGATAGGTTGAACAGTAAGGAGGGAGAAAATGATCTATACAGGTTATCACAGCAGAGAAATAGAGATGGGAAAGACGTGCAGCAGGTTAGAGTGATAAAGGACAGAGAGGGAAATGTATTGACTGATGACAGAAGTGTGCTGGGAAGATGGAAAGAGTACTTTGAAGAGCTGATGAATGAGGAAAATGAGAGAGAAAAAAGAGTAGAAGGGGTGACCATTTAGGAGCAGGAAGTAGCAAAGATTAGTAAGGGTGAAGTGAGGAGGGCATTGAAGAGGATGAAGAATGGAAAGACAGTTGGCCCTGATGACATACCAGTTGAGGTATGGAAGTGTCTAGGGGAGGTAGCAGTAGATTTTCTAACAAGAATATTCAACAAGGTCTTAGAAAGTGAACAGATGCCAGAGGAATGGAGGAGAAGTGTGCTTGTGCCCATTTTTAAGAACAAGGGAGATGTACAGAGTTGTGGCAACTACAGAGGGATAAAGTTGATGAGCCATACAATGAAGCTATGGGAAAGAATAGTGGAAGCAAGACTAAGGGCAGAGATCAGCATTTGTGAACAACAGTTTGGTTTCATGCCAAGAAAGAGCACCACAGATGCAGTGTTTGCTTTGAGGATGTTAATAGAGAAGTACAGAGAAGGTCAGAAGGAGCTGCATTGTGCCTTTGTGGATCTGGAGAAAGCATATGACAGGGTGCCAAGAGAAGAACTGTGGTATTGTATGAGAAAGTCTGGAGTGACACAAGTATGTTAGAGTGGTGCAGGAAATGTATGAGATGTAAGACAGTGGTGAGGTGTGCTGTCGGTGTGACAGAGGAGTTCAAGGTGGAGGTGGGACTGCATCGAGAGTCAGCTCTCAGCCCCTTCTTGTTTGCTATGGTGATGGACAGGCTAACAGACGAGGTTAGACAAGAATCTCCATGGACTATGATGTTTGCAGATGACATCGTGATCTGTAGTGAGAGCAGAGAACAAGTGGAGGAAAATCTAGAGAGGTGGAGGTATGCCCTGGAAAGGAGAGGAATGAAGGTTAGCCTCAGAAAATCAGAATACATGTGTGTGAATGAGAAGGACCCAAGAGGAACTTTGAGGTTACAGGGGGCAGAGATAAAGAAGGTGGAGGATTTTAAGTACTTAGGCTCAACAATCCAGAGCAATGGACAGTGTGGAAAAGAGGTGAAGAAGTGCGTGCAGGCAGGTTGGAATGGTTGGAGAAAATGTCTGGTGTGATGTGTGATGGGAGAGTATCGGCAAGAATGAAGGGAAAAGTGTACAAGACGGTGATGAGGCCAGCAATGTTGTATGGTTTAGAGACAGTGGCCCTGGGGAAAAGACAGGAGTCAGAGTTGGAGGTAGCAGAGATGAAAATGTTGAGGTTCTCTTTGGGAGTAACGAGGATGGATAGGATCAGAAATTAGTACATCAGAGGGACAGCACATGTTAGATGTTTTGGAGACAAAGTCAGAGAGGCTAGATTGAGATGGTTTGGACATGTACAGAGGAGGGATAGTGAGTATATTGGTCGTAGGATGCTGAGGTTGGAACTACCAGGCAAAAGGCCCAGAGGAAGACCAAAGAGAAGATTTATGGATGCGGTGAAGGCGGACATGAAGGTCGTTGGAGTAAGAGTAGAAGATGCAGAGGATAGGGAGAGATGGAGGCAGATCATTTGCTGTGGCGACCCCTGATGGGAACAGCCGAAAGGAAAAGAAGAAGATGTGGATTCTAGTTTCATTTTCTGTAAATTGTGCACTTCAAATATATAAAGTAATAAGGGGCAGTGGTGGTCTAGTGGATAGGGAACAGGATCGCTGACCCTAAGGTTGGGGGTTCAAGTCCCCACAAGGTTGTCACTGTCCCCTCAGTGCAGCTAACTGGGTTATCAAAGGTGGGCCATGTCTGTCACTGTCTATGGTGAGAGGTTCAAGTAAAAGAACCATTGCTGACTTTCGTAAAGAGGAGCTTCAAAGCCGTCAGCGTGTTTCTGCCCCTTGCTAAAAGGGTTGTGACAGGAAGGGCATCCGACGTAAAAACCCATGCCAAATCAAATGTGTGAATCAGATGATTCGCTGTGGCAACTCTCGAGAACAGGAAAAAGCCAAAAAGAAAAGAAGAGAAATATATAAAGTAATAATTGTCTGAACTGGTTATTCAATACCATCATTCAACTACAATTATTAACATATATCAAAACATGAAAATAAACAAACATAACCTTTATTTGTTTCCAGTTATCCACCAGTTACATATTGTGAATGTAATGTACCATCTACAGTGTCCGTTTCTGCATTCAGAGAAACAATTTAACAACAAATATTTCACCTTGCTTCTCAGTTCTCACTTTTGCAACTTGCACAGATACAACACACATGTTAAATGTTTCATCCAGTTCACCATGTTCACATTAACACTGGAGTACAGTCGGCCCACAATTTACGAAGACCCCTTTGCACGAAATCCTCGGATTACGAAACACATTTTCTTGAGTTTCTGTCCCCGAAATACGAAATAACCCCCTCTTACGAACAGAAATTCAAAATTCAAACACAACGCGCGAGTTGCTCTCTCATTGGCTGTCTCTCAACATCCCGCCCTGCTGGCCTCCCAGATAGAGACAGAAGGAAGCTTCACACTTTAGTTTTTAGTTTAGTTTTTTTAAGTTGTTTTAATTCAGTAAATGTTTAATAAATGTGGGTGCATTTGAGCTCATCTGGAATTCCAATCCCTCAAGGAATCAAAGTTGAGTTTGTCAAGCAGGGAATGCATTTTGAATTCCACGTCTTGTGAGCATGCCCTGCAGCGCGAGAGAAGGAGAGAGAGAAAAAGAGAGAGAACGAGAGAGAGAGAGAGAGAGAGGTGTGTGTGTGTGTGTGTGTGTGTGTGTGTGTGTGTTAATAAAAATGTTTAATAATGGTTTAATTAATAAACATGTAAATAAAATGTTTAAATGGTTTACTAAATTATTTTCTTTTACTTTTAACACATATTTCATACAAAATTGGTGTACTATTATCATTTTTAAAGGATTTATGGGGTTTATATATTCCAAAGACTGGAGCGTTGGAACGAATTAGGCGTTTAACATGTAAGGTGCGACCCCGACTTATGAAATCCCCGCAATACGAAACTGGCTCTGGAACAAATGAATTTCGTAAATTGGGGGCCGACTGTATTTATATTTCAAATGTCAACTCAAGATTATAAAGAACCAAATCCTTAATCTTTAAGGACACTTAACAAAGTTCATGTTTTCTTCTAAACTTTTAAACTATGAACTTTAACACTTAACAGATGTAACAGTAAACAGTCAGTTTTCTACCAGTTACATATTGTGAATGTAATCTCAGTTTTTGCATTCAGAGCAACAATTCAACAACTTGAAGTTTTCTTTGCTATCGGCTCACCGTGTAGACTTGCTTTCAGTTTGTCATCAATGTCAATTATCTTGTGATGACGACGCAGTGATTCTGCAGATTAGCTGTGTCGCCGTGGGAAGGGAATTTCATCTCGCAAAGTCTGCACAAAACTTGGTTCTTGTCACGGTTGCAGGAAATGAGCCCAAACTGGGCTTTTGTGTGCAGCTGCCTGCTTGACAAATTCAGCGGCAACTGCCATTTTTGTTTTTGTGAAGTCTTGTTCCTCGCGAGATTTCCATAGCAACGAAGGAAAATGGAGGCCCCCATTGACAAATGTAAGATGTCAAGTTATTTCAGCGTTATTTTATAGCTTTTTGTGAATCATTTGTTGCTTTACATGAATCGATAAAAAATCGTAAAAACACAAAATAAATAGATTTTAAAATAGTGTTTAAAATCAATTTATCATCACACCTCGACTGTGTGTATGTATGTGTGTGTGAGAGAGAGAGAGAGAGAGAGAGAGAGAGAGAGAGGAAGTTGTAGATTTTATTTAAAGGTAATGATCATGTACAATTTAGCATATGACAGGGTCAGAAGACCAAGAACTGTGGTATTGCATGAGGAAGTCTGGAGTGACAGAGAAGTATGTGAGAGTGGTGCAGGACATGTATGAGAGATGTAAGACAGTGGTGAGGTGTGCTGTCTTCGTGACAGAAGAATTCAAGGTCATCAAGGATCAGCTCTGAGCTCTTCTTGTTTGCTATGGTGATGGACAGGCTGACAGACAAGGTTAGACAAGAATCTCTATGGAGTATTCTGTTTGCAGATGACATTGTGATCTGTAGTGAGAGCAGAGAACAAGTGGAGGAAAATCTATGGAGGTATGCCCTGGAAAGGAGCGGAATGAAGGTTAGCCTGAGTAAAACAGAATACAGGTGTGTGAACGAGAAGGCCCCAAGAGGAATGGTGAGGTTAAAGGGCGTAGAGATAACAAAGGTGGAGGATTTTAATTACCTACGCTAAACTATCCAGAGCAATGTGTGGAAAAGAGGTGAAGAAGTGTGTGCAGGCAGGTTGGAATGGTTGGAGAAAAGTGTCCGGTGTGATGTGTGATAGGATGGCATCGGCAAGAACGAAAGGAAAATATACAAGACGGTGTTGAGGCCAGCGATGTTGTATGGTTTACAAACAGTGGGCCTGGGGAAAAGACAGGAGGCTGAGCTGGAGGTAGCAGAGATGAAAATGTTGAGGTTCTCTTTGGGAGTAACGAGGATGGATAGGATCAGGAATGAGCACATCAGAAGGATAGCACATGTAACAGGTTTTGGAGACAAAGTCAGAGAGGCTAGATTGAGATGGTTTGGACATGTACAGAGGAGGGATAGTGAGTATATTGGTAGTAGGCTGCTGAGGTTAGAACTACCAGACATAAGGCTTAGAGGAAGACCAAAGAGGGAGATTTATGGATGTGGTGAAGGAGGACATGAAGGTAGTTGGTGTACGAGAAGAAGATGCAGAGGATAGGGTGAGATGGAGGCAGTTGATTTGATGTGGTGACCCCTGAAGGGAACAGCCGAAAGGAAAAGACGAATGACCTGACACATGACGTGTCCATGCTTCTGAAACTGTTGGCATTTCCTGAGTATTTATTTCTATGTTAATTTCGATCTGCACAAGATGTACGTTCTGTGAGTTGGTACTAAATTTGAACATACAGTTTTGTGAACATTCTGCTGATTCATCTTAATAGATAAATTTTAATAGAAATAAATAAGTAAATAAAAACTTTGTCTATTTCAGAATAAAGTACTCCTGAAAGTGTACGCCATCAAAATTGAGCTCGTAAACAAGTCTCTGCTTATCTGTGATATGATGCCGGGTTTACATCATTTATGATTTATATTATTTATCATTTATATCATTGAGGTATTATTGGCCGAACCCAGCAGGAGCATCGCTGGTGGTTTTATCTCAAATAGAGACCAGAAGTGGTGAGGAGAGCAAACTGTTCTCAGTTCATGATGAACTCAATTCAATGTTCTATACTTGCTCTCTAGTTATCAAAATTATAATAATAACAAAGTATGATGATAATATCAATAAAAATAAGACAATTTCCTATCAATCAAATATAATATTCTGATTCTGGTAATAAAAGTTCTCACAGACTTACTGTAGGGAAGCATGGTGCAGTTTCACTTGGACAATTTCACGTAGGAAACATGCAAGGGAGTTATCTTGTCTCTTTACTGCACTGCACTGTACCAAACTGGATAATATTCACTGTATACTGTCATATATTCTCACTTTGTGTGTGTGTGTGTGTGTGTGTGTGTGTGTGTGTGTGTGTGTGTGTGTGTTTAAACTGATATTCTTCTCTGATTACTGCATATGGGATTTTAACTTCACCAGGACTGGTGTATGACAGGAGTCTCACCTCAAACCTCTTTTCAAGGATAAAGCAGTTTTGGTGAAGCATTAGAACCCATCACACATTTCCAGCAGTTTGGGATCTGAATCATTTCTATCGTGGACCTGTTGTTAACCTCTTGAGTGATGTATGTGATGGAGCTTTAGCTGGAGTGATTCGGACACAAGTTTTTTCATGCTTTGAACAATTTATCTCGACGTACAGAGTGCAACTGTGCTGGCCCTTTCTGGACAATAAATATGATTAGGGGAATGATGATGCTATTTACACTACTCGCCCGACAACCCTTAGCACAGTCACCCCAGTAATCATTCCTTTGGTGGTACAACTGCTTCAGCTTCAAGTTTTTCTAGAACTTTTTTTCATCCCTCATTGGAAGGCTTATATTGACCCTCAATGTATTTAAGCAATTGTTCAGTACTGGGGTATTACAATCTACCCAAAGGGGTTCCGGATAAATGGGAATAAGCAGTTGTCAGCTACCAGCTAAAGTTTAATTTCCGGACTTGCATTCCCGGATATTTCTGTGCAGAGTTTGTTTGTTCTCCCAGTACTGTGTTTTTCCTCTGTGCATTTTCCCCTCCTACCGTCAAAAACATGCACAGTAAGCTAATGGACTGTTCTAAATTATCCCTATATGAGTGTGAATGTGTGCGTGTGTTTGTGTGTGTGTTAGTCCAGGTGAGATGTTCAGGATGCATCCCACCCTCATCCAGAGTCAGCTGAGATGGACACCAGCCTCCCAAGTTTTGTAATTAGTAATAAGTGACTTGGGAAATAAATGAGTGAATGATTGTAGACTATTTGTATCTTCAAATCAACTGCTAAGTTTATTATGCCTACCACACACACACACCTATCTATCTATCTATCTATCTAGAAATATATTATCTATGTAAAGTACATACACACACACCCATACACAATTGAATAATTTACGGACAAAAATTCAAATCCATTCAAATGCTCACACCATACACACTTTTTAAATGCATTAAATATTAAAATCAGCTGTAGTTTCCCTCTTTTATTAACTGTCATCTTTCCCAGAAAGCTGTCTCGAAATCCACAGTTCTCATTTTGCATACATGCAGCAACTGAACATTTTAATCACACTATCTTACCACATGAAACTCGCATATTTATCTGTCACTCACCTGTTGCTCATCTTCTTCTCACCACACACTGCTTTTAAACACCATTTTTATCCACTTCTCATTTTGCAAAAGAAAAAAACTTCTTCATATTTCTTAAAGTGAAATCTGAATGTTAAGCAAATGTGTTAAATTTATAGAGCAGTTCATATGTGTGTGCGTGCGTGTGTGTGTGTGTGTGTGTGTGTGTGTGTGTGTGTGTCTATGTATTAATTTTGAGGGTGAGTGTATATGGCCTCAATTTTGAAAGATTATTTGTTGTGCAATTAAAAATAAATAAATAAAAATCTGATTATTCACTTTGATAAAGGAACTTGGGCGATGTAACAGGTCCCCATCAACAGTAGATTACATTAACTGAGTGTTTTCCAATAATCCAAATTGTACGGAATGCACCAGATTCCGTTGCTGTGAATGAAAAGGGTCCTGACCTCAGGTGGATTGGTATGATTACATGGTGTATCTAGACTCTAGAATCTAGAGATCTAGAGAAGTCCGAGGTGTGCTGTGGTTGACTCAGGTGTGTTTGAGGTGTTTAGTGCTTGAATAATGTTAAGGTAACTGATTTTCTTTAAATTTGATATTTAGTGCATTTTGAAAGCAACACATCAATTCGAAACTAATTTTAGTTGCACAGACACAAACAACCTTTCACACTGACGTTCACACCTGTGGGTGATTTGGAGTAACCAGCTGAACTTCTGTGCATGGTTTTGGACTGTCGGAGGAAACTGGCTTACCCAAAGGAAATCGTGTGGATACAGGAAGAATATGTAATCCCCGCACAGAAAGGCCCTTCTTGGCCATGAGATTCAAACCCAGAACCACCTTGCTGTGAGGTGATATTGTTAACCAATGAGCTACAGCCCATAGATTTACTTATATAATCAATGAGTCAAGTTACAAGTGGCAATTAAATAAAATACAAGAGTAAGCACAAAATTAAGAAAATAAACTGTATTTGCTTTTTCTTTACGTTGTAAAACAGAGATATTGTAGGAGAGATATAACTGTGAAAACATTTGAAATCTGAAACTCAAATATCTTTATACCTGTCTACTTTGTATTACCGTTCCACCTCCTTCACCTGCTCGGTTGTGTTTCTGCAGCGCCTCAGCTGGGACTTTCAGAATACTTCTCTTCTGGACGGTTCCAGCCTGGTTGGGTAACGTCTCTCTGAGCTCTACGTCCTGATACATGTCTTCTCCATCCTTCTGCCAGGTGATATTCACTGATTTGGGATAGAAACCTGAAGCAGCACACACTACCTCTGGAGACAAGTGTTTCTGGAGGAACAGTGATTTTTTTTTTGAGAGGAACTGTACAGACCACAGAATAAAAAAGATTAATTAAAACACTGTGATCGATTACTTTTAAAATTACTCAAGGAAATTTGCTTTTGCAAGCAGCTCTTTCTCTAAATAAGTGCCACATGATTTTCCTTCTAAAATTGAGTAAAAATATTTGCTAAACATTCAGTGATGTTCGAAGCCCCTTCATCCTAATTGGAGTCACTGGGAGGGTACCATCCATCTCAGCCTACTCTGGGATACATTGGGTTACACCCTGGACAGCCCAAGTCATTGCAGTGCCAACAAACACACACACACACACACACCTCTCTGTCTCTCTCTCTCTTTCTCTCTCTCTCTCTCTCTCTCTCTCTGTAATATAGAAAGCCAACAGAATTTTAGGGGTTTTTTTTTCTTTGTTTTTTTTTTTTTTTTTCATTTCACAGTTTGGTCTATTTTGTGTACATGCATTACATAAAATCTAAGAAAAAAGTGTGATCTTCACTTTTGCTGTGTTGATGAGCTTTGGCTTGATTTGTGCAGATGGACATTACTTCCGAAGGCCATCAATGACAAGTTTGTGCTCAGAGTTCATATTTGTTATTCCAAATGATTGAGAATCCCTCAGCAGTAATGTTACTTTTTATTGGTAGAGGATATAGTTTATCTGGTTCTACACTGGCCCTCGTGTGGTCCTTGATGTGATTGGTCCATGTTGTGCAATGCTGGAATGCTTTATTGCACTTGGATAAGGTATACATTTTAAAGATGTAGGTGACTTCTCTCCATTTAAATTGTACAAGCCCATGATTTAAGGCTGGCATCCATGTCTTCAGTTGTTAGACTTCCCAGTTGGAATTGAAATCTCTGGGGATTAAAGTAAGCCAATTTATGGGTGTTAAAATAGTGAAGGCAAGTTCTGAATGGGATGTTTCCAGCAGTGATGGGTCTTCTGCAGCTCATTCAAATGAGGAACCAAAGACATTCATTAAGCTGAGGTTAATGTTCTGTCCATTTTATGTCGGTATTGAAAAGTCTATTGTGGCTATTTTTTTCACTGATGTTCCAGTAACAAATAATGTGATCCACTAGTCGAGTGACAACACCAAGTCCTCGATAGAAAGATTTCTTTTGCTGCAAGAGGATCAGGTAATAGCCAAATTTTACTGTGCGGTCCCAGTATATACAGTGTTGTGCAAAAGTTTGTGCCCCCTTACTGATTTTTTAATTTATTTATTTTTGCACCTTTGTCACACTTAACTTTTTCAGATCAATCAAACAAATTTAAACATTACACAAAGACAACACAAGTTTGCAACAAATGCAGTTTCCCTGTTGTGATTTTATTTCTTAAGAGAAAAATCCTATCAAAACCTTCATGAACTGCTGTGAAAAAGTAATTGTCCCCTTATTAAAAGGTGAGGTAATTGTGATTAATCTTGTTATTGGGGGGAATGAGTTCAATTTCAAGATCACACCTAGCCCTCATTGCTGCCAGACATTTCCAATTAAGAGATCCTGAACATAAAACCTGTCTGACAAGATGAGGTAGGCCATACTGAACACACATCATCATGCCGCGATCCAGTGAGCTTCAAGAGCAAACCAGAAAGAAGATTATAGAGCTGTCTCAGTCTGGGAAAGGAACAAAATCATTGGTAAATCTCTGGGACTCCAGCAGACTACTGTCAGAGCCATAATGGAGAAGGCATGGCACAGTGCTGACAGTTCCCAAGAGTGGCCGACCAACTAGGCGCAGACTAACCAGAGAAGTCACAAAGGATCCAAAAATCTCTTCGAAACAACTACAAGAGTCACTTGCCTCAGTTAATGTCAATGTTCATGACTCCACCATCAGAAAGACACGAGGTAAAAGTGGTATCCATGGATGAGTTCCAAGGTGAAAGCAACTGTTGACAAAAAAAAAATATATATATATATATATATGTATATAAAATGCAGCCATGACGTGCAGTGGGACTAACCAGTGTCTCTCCCCCTTACGCCGGTCCCAAGCCCGGATAAATGCAAAGGGTTGAGACAGTAAGGGCATCCAGCGTAAAACTTCTGCCACATTAAAAATGCAAATGGTCAAAACAAAATTCATACCGGATCAGTCGAGGCCTGGGTGAACAACGACCGCCATCAGTGCTGTCAACCAACAGGGTGCTGATGGAAATTGGACTACTGTTGGTCGAAGACGTCGAAGAAGGAGAGGCGGGAGGCGTGTTCGTAGTCAGAGAGAGAAGAGGAAAGGCCTGAGCCGAGGACTGAGAGTAGGGACTTTGAATGTTGGAACTATGCAAGGAAAAGGCAGAGAGCTTGGCTGACATGATGCAGAGGAGAAAGGACCGTGTGTTCAGGAGACCAGGTGGAAAGGTAGAAAAGCTAAAAGCTTGGGAGCAGGGTTGAAGCTGTTTTATCATGGTGTGGAGGGGAAGAGAAATGGAGTAGGAGTCATCTTGAAGGAGGGGTTGTCAGGAATGTTCTAGAAGTGAAAAGAGTGTCAGACAGAGTGATGAGTCTCAAGATAGAAATTGAAGGCGTGATGGCCAATGTTGTTAGTGCTTGCACAGGCATGATGTGAGCTAGAAGAGAAGGAGAGATTCTGGAGTGAGTTAGATGAAGTGATGCAGAGTACCCCCAGAGGTGAAAGAGTGGTAATTGGGGCAGACTTCAATGGACATGTTGGTGCAGGCAACAGAGGGGACGAGGAAGTGATGGGCAGGTTTGGTATCCAGGACAGGAACACAGAAGGACAGATGTTGATCGATTTTGCAAAAAGGATGGAAATGGATGCGGTGAATACTTTCTTCAAGAAGAAACAGGAGCATAGGGTGACTTATGAAAGCGGAGGTAAGAGCACACAGGTAGACTACATCTCGTGTAGGCGATGTAATTTGAAGGAAGTCAGTGACTGCTAAGTAGTAGTGGGTGAGAGTATTGCCAAACAGCATAGGATGGTGGTGTGCAGGATGACGCTGATGGTGAGAAAGGTGAAAAAGGCAAAAGCAGAGCAGAAGACAAAGTGGTGGAAGCTGAAAAAGGAAGAGTGTCATGTTGTCTTCAAGGAGGAGTTGAAACAGGCTTTGGGTGGTCAGGAAGTGCTTTCAGGTGACTGGACAACTACAGCAATGTGATCAGGGAGACCGGTAGGAGAGTACTTGGTGTGTCCTCTGGAAGGAAAGTCGATAAGGAAACTTGGTGGTGGAATGAGGAAGTGCAGGAGTGTGTACAAAAGAAGAGGTTAGCTAAGAAGAAGTGGGACACAGAGAGGACCGACGAGAGTAAACAGGAGTACAGGGAGACAAAGAGAAAGTAGCGGTGTCAAAGGCCAAACAGAGGGCGTATGATGACTTGTATGATAGGTTGGACAGTAAGGAGGGAGAAAATGATTTATACAGGTTAGCACAGCAGAGAAATAGAGATGGGAAAGACGAGCAGCAAGTTCGAGTGATAAAGGACAGAGAGGGAAATGTATTGACTGATGACAGAAGTGTGCTGGGAAGATGGAAAGAGCACTTTGAAGAGCTAATGAATGAGGAAAATGAGAGAGAAAAAAAGAGTAGAAGGGGTGACCGTTGAGGACCAGGAAGTAGCAAGATTAGTAAGGGAGAAGTGAGGAGGGCATTGAAGAGGATGATGAGTGGAAAGGCAGTTGGCCCTGATGACATATCAGTTGAGGTATGGAAGTGTCTAGGAGAGGTAGCAGTAGATTTTCTGACAAGAAAATTCAACAAGGTCTTAGAAAGTGAGCAGATGCCGGAGGAATGGAGGAGAAGTGTGCTTGTGCCCATTTTTAAGAACAAGGGAGATGTACGGAGTTGTGGCAACTACAGAGGGATAAAGTTGATGAGCCATAAAATGAAGTTATGGGAAAGAATAGTAGAAGCTAAGCTTAGCGCAGAGATCAGCATTTGTGAACAACAGTTTGGTTTCATGCCAAGAAAGAGCACCACAGATGCAGTGTTTGCCTTGAGGATGTTAATAGAGAAGTACAGAGAAGGTCAGAAGGAGCTGCATTGTGCCTTTGTGGATCTGGAGAAAGCATATGATAGGGTGCCGAGAGAAGAACTGTGGTACTGTATGAGGAAGTCTGGAGTGGCAGAGAAGTATGTTAGAGTGGTGCAGGACATGTATGAGAGATGTAAGACAGTGGTGAGGTGTGCTGTCGGTGTGACAGAAGAGTTCAAGGTGGAGGTGGGACTGCATCAAGGGTCAGCTCTGAGCCCCTTCTTGTTTGCTATGGTGATGGACAGGCTGACACACGAGGTTAGACAAGAATCTCCATGGACTATGATGTTTGCAGATGCAGAGAACAAGTGGAGGAAAATCTAGAGAGGTGGATGTATGCCCTGGAAAGGAGGGGAATGAAGGTTCGTCTCAGTAAGACAGAATACATGTGTGTGAACGACAAGGATCCAAGAGGGACGGTGAGGTTACAGGGGCAGAGATAAAGAAGGTGGATGATTTTAAGTACTTAGGCTCAACAATCTAGAGCAATGGTGAGTGTGGAAAAGAGGTGAAGAAGTGCATGCAGGCATGTTTGAATGGATGGAGAAAAGTGTCCGGTGTGATGTGTGATAGGAGAGTATTGGCAAGAATGAAGGGAAAAGTGTACAAGACGGTGATGAGGCCAGCAATGTTGTATGGTTTAGAGACAGTGGCACTGGGGAAAAGACAGGAGTCAGAGTTGGAGGTAGCAGAGATGAAAATGTTGAGGTTCTCTTTGGGAGTAACGAGGATGGATATGATCAGAAATGAGTACGTCAGAGGGACAGCACATGTAAGATGTTTTGGAGACAAAATCAGAGAGGCTAGATTGAGATGGTTTGGATATGTACAGAGGAGGGATAGTGAGTATATTGGTAGTAGGATGCTGAGGTTGGAACTACCAGGCAGAAAGCGCAGAGGAAGACCAAAAGAGAAGATTTATGGATGTGGTGAAGGCGGACATGAAGGTCGTTGGAGTAAGAGTAGAAGACACAGAGGATAGGGAGAGATGGAATCAGATCATTTGCTGTGGCAACCCTTGAAGTGAACAGCCGAAGGAAAAAGAAGAAGAATATACATATATATATATATATATATATATATATATATATATATATATATATATATATATATATATATATATATATATATATATATATATATATATATATATAATTTTCTGAGTAGATCCTTCCATAGGAGAGTGCTCAATACTTTTTGGTAGAGCAAGTAACAGTAAAAATAAAAGGACAGGACAAAGACTTTCTGTTGAAACTCCATTTATCACTACAGATCTGTTTCGAGGGGTGGTGAAACCATCCTCTCTCTTCAGGTGATTATAGAAGAACTTTCTATTATATATGTGTATATATCTATGTGTGTGTGTGTGTGTGTGTGTGTGTGAGAGAGAGAGAGAGAGAGAGAGAGAGAGAGAGAGAGAGAGCACTGAGGTAAGATAAAGAAGTGACTTTCCTAGCAATTTAGAAATTTGTTTAATTCTCTTTCTTCAAATAACAAATACTCAAGAATCTTTTTGTTGTTATGTTCACACATCATGGAATTTCAAAAGATGCACTCAGCTTTACAAGGTGCAAACAAGTGAAACAAGTTAAAAGGGTACAAATGACACAATAAAGATGCAAAGACAGAGTTCTGTCTGTGTGATCTAGGTCGACCCCGGGGTTTCTTCCCAGTTGGACATGCCCAAAAACACCGAACCAGGGAGGTGTTTGGGAGGCATTCTAAAAAGAGCCAACCTCAACTGTCTCGTCTCAACATGGAGGAGTAGCAGTTTTAATCTGAGCTCCTCATAGATGACTGCCCTTTCTCACCCTATGCTTGAAGGGAGAACCCTATCACCCTGCAAAAGAAACTCATTTCAGCCGCTTGTATCCATGATCTTGTTCTTTTGGTCACTACCCTAAACTCGTCAGGTTTGGGACATAGATCAACTGGTAAATAGAGAACTTTTGCCTTTTGGCTTAGCTATCATCCCCAAGACAGATGGGTACAAGCTCTACTTTATCGCAGCTCTGCCTGCCAATCTCCTGCTTCCACTCTTTTCCCACTGAGAACTATTCATTCATTTTCTGAACTGTTCATCTTTCATTTTCTGTAACCACTTTATCCTAATCAAGGTCATGAGGGAGGCTAGCGCCCATCCCAGCCAACTCCGGGCGAGGGCAGACTACATCTTTGATAGCTCACCTGGCCATCGCAAGAAACATGCTGATGTCTACTTTTTTCGAAAGTCAGCAATGGTTCTTTTACATGCCTCCCACCATAGACAGTGAGAGATATGGCTGGCCTTTGAGAACCCAATTAGTTGCACTGGGCGGTCAGTGACAACCTACTGAGAATTGGGCTTGAACCCCCAACCATGGGATCAGCGATCCAGTGCATTACCACCAAGCCACTACTGTCCTCCGGCTGAGAACTATGGCCTTGGAATTGGCCATGCTTATTCTCATACCAGCCACGATGCACTTGGCTGCGGATCACTCTAGTGAGAGCTGGAAGTCCCGGATTGATGAAGCCATAAGGACAACATCATCTTCCCAAAGCAGAAACAAAATCCTTTGGCCACCAACCCAGAACCCCTCATTGACACGTCTGCACCTAGAAATTCTATCCATAATAATTATGAACAGAATTGATGACAAAGGGTGCCTTGGTGGACTCAAACCCTCATGGAAAACAAATTGGACCTGTTGTTCTCAATGCACCAAGACCTAATGGCCCCTTAACAATGGATCTGGGATATCGTACATGCGGACAGACTGGATAAACTCCAAAGCCACCTCCAGGATCTTGAAGATTGTCTTGAGCTGGTTGACAGAGCTGTGGACAGGGCAAAAAACACATTGTCTGAGGTTCAAGCATCACTTAGATCAGCCTCTGCATTACACCTGAAGACTTTCCTGTTTAGGCTGATTTAGAGTTTAGAGTGTGATTTCATGATCATTGGAACACCACCACTTCGGTTGGCCAATCCAGAGACATGGCCCCTGATGACTACAAAAACTGTTGCAGAGCCGTGTCGACCAAGACAGCCCTACTACATCCAGGACACTGAGATATTCAAAGTAGATGTCATGTACCCCCAGAGCCCAACAACCGAGGAGATTTTTGCCTACTTCAGCAACCTCAACCCCAGTGATGGATGGACATGTCAAGTTGAGGTGTGTCATTACCCACTTCCAGTGCAACCAGTATTTGTGGAGAACTGCTTCCCTTTCGTGATGTGTCAAATCGTGGGCCAGAACCTTTTCAAGGCTAACTCTCTTTCCAGGCCCTCACCTAACTCCTCCATCACCTGAGCTTGGGCTACAGTATGTTTGTCCTGCCAGTACCAGTCTGCTGCCTCAAGAGACCCACAGCCTAATAAGACCTTGACAGGCCTCCTTTTTTCGTTGGATGGCCTCCCGCACTGCATGTCCTGACCACCAGGTTTAGAGGTTACTATCAAGACAGGCACAAATGACCTCCCAGCCATAGCTATAGGGTGTCTCCTCAATAATGGAGGCACAAAACATGGCCCACTGACATTCCATATCCCCCACCTTCTTTGGATGTGTTTGTAGGTCTGCCAAAGGTAAGAGTTAAAGGCCCCTCTGACAGGAGACTCAACCAAAAGTTCCTAGGAGACCCTAATTGCATGCTCGGGCCTGACAGGTCTGGAGGATGGCCTCCTCTGCCATTGGAGTAAGGTCACTACCAGGTTGACAGCTCAGCTCCTCTCCTTATCTGGGTGTCCAGAACTTGAGGTCACAAGTTCAGTGAGAAAACTTCAAAGTCGATCAGCAAACTGTGGCCTTGGGTGTCCTGGTGTCAGGTGTACTTATATTCGATCATGGTGTTTGTGATGAACAAAGTGTGACAAGCACAGTAGTCCAACAATGAAACGCCATTCCTCTTCAGATTGGAGAGGCTGTACGTACCAATAACACCATTCCAGGTCACAATGTATTTGCACATATGGGCATTGAAGTCTCCCAGGACAACAAGTATGTCTCCACAGGGAGAGTTCTCCAACACCTCACTAAAGACTCCATAAAGGGTGGGTACTTTGACCTGTCATTTGGTACATAAGCACAAAGGAGAGTCAGGACCCATCCCCCCACCAGAAGGCAGAAGGAAGCAACCCTTTCATCAACTGGGAAGAACCCCAACATGTGGGCACTGAGATGGGGGGGCAATAAGGGTTTGACCATCTGTCCCCATGAGCAACTCCTAAATGGGATAAGGTTCAGCCACTCTCAGGATGGTTGATTCCAGGGCCCAAGCCATGCTTCGAGTTGAGTCTGACTATATCGAGTCAATTTCTCTCATCCTCACACTCTAGCTTAGGCTCCTTCCATACAAGAGAGGTGACATTCCATGTCCCAAGAGTCAGAATCGGTAGCCAAGGAATCGTCTGACAGAACCCATGCCTTTGACTGCCACCCAAATCACATTGCACACAACCTATATAGCCTCTCCTATAGATGGTAGGTCCATGGGAAGGCGGATCCATGTCTCCTTTTTGTGCTTGGCCTGGCCAGGCTTGATAGACAGAAGCCTGACCACCGGAGAAACGCCTTTGAGCCCCACTTCCAGGCCTGGCTCCGGGGGTACACGTTTTTGCAAGGGAAACCATAACTTTTTTTTCTTTATTCATATAGTGGTCTTTTGAACCGTACTGTATCTGGTATTTTACTGAAGATCTATTTGCCTTGTGTGACCCTACCAAGGGCATGGTAGGATGTGTCTGTTTTGGGGGAATCAAAATGTATTCATAGATATTGATGTCCTACCAGTCTGATTGCTTGTTTGATTCATCCTCAATGTATGTCCAGGGTCTGAATCTGATGGATGTGGTTAATACTGGTTTGGCTGCAAATTTCCTTCTGAGGGAGTTTAAACTGTGATTTGAATCTGTGCTCCACCTGAATCAAAGAAAGGGAGTAAAACATGTTCCAGTTCTACACCACTTTATTCCATTACCATATTGAATCCATATTCTCCACTGCCATGTACTTGTTTACACATGAGACTTTCTCAGGGGCAGCACAGTGGCATATTTGATTAGCACATCCATCTCACAACAAGAAAGTCCTGGGCTTGATTCAGTGCTTGGACATTTCTGTGTGGAGTTTACAAGTACTCTCCATGTTTGTGGGGGTCTCCTCCAGGTACTCCAGCCGCCCACACACACACACACACACACACACACACACAGTCTAAAAACATGCACAGTAGGCTAATTGGCTGCTTGAAATCCCTCTAGGTGTGAGTGTGAGTATGAATGGTTGTGTGAGTGTTGGCCCTTAGAAGGCCTGTCGAGCTGTTCTGGGTGTACCCTGCCCTCACCCAGAGTCAGCTGAAATGGGTGCAAGCCCCCCAGTAAGAATTGATATCTGGTCAGGTGCAGCAGTTACATTGCTTTACACACACACACACACACACACACACACACACACACACACAAACAAACAATTATTTTTGTGTTTATCATTCCTACTTCTCTCTCATTACTTTCTATTCAGTTTACTGAACCACAGTAAATAACATCACTTTATACACAATACCATTAACTCACTTAACTATAGTTTAGATAAATTAAAACACTACAGAGTCTTCCACAAAATAATAATCAGGATTACAATCTCCTTTCAAGCTCAGTGAGAATGAGTGCACAGTAAAACTTCCACTGTTGCTGCTCTACAATTCTTGATGGCTCTCTCATCATTTTCACGACACTTTCTATTCAGTTTACAGTCTTCTTCTTTCTTCTTCTTTTCCTTTCGGCTTTTTCTTCCCCTTTCTCAGGAGTTGCCACAGCGAATCATTTGATTCGCACGTTTGATTTGGCAGAGGTTGCCCTTCCTGTCACAACCCTTTTAACAAGGGACAGAAACATGTTGACAGCTTTGCAGCCTACTCTTTACAAAAGTCAGCAATGGCTCTTTTACATGCCTCTCAACATAGACAGTGAGAGATATAGCTCGCCTTTGATAACCCAGTTAGCTGCACTGGGGGGACAGTGACAACCCCGTGGGGACTCTGTGGTTGTGGCACTTCTGCTTTTGTTGTGCTGTTCAAACCTTTTCAGAGCTTTCTGTTCCTGTCTGTATCAGTACACAGGTTCATGTGCATCGTGGTTTGGCCGTAGTGATATGTGTAAGCATCTTAAGTATTTAACATGTAATTGCTGTTCTTGTGCTGGCTATGCTGCTGTTGTTCAACATTACTTGAACCTGCTGCTGTTATAATTCTACCTTTGCTCTCTTCCTGGTCTAGACTTCATCTTTTCATCTTTTAATTCTGGTACTTCATCCTCCCGCATGGCAGCCTCTGGCCTGGTTCAGCTGAGTTCAACAAGAATATGATTAATAGGACCCCCATGCGCACGTGTGTGTGTGTGTGTGTGTGTGTGTGTGTGTGTGTGTGTGTGTGTGTGTATGTGTGTGTGTGTGTGTGTGTGTGTGTGTGTGTGTGTGTGTGTGTGTGTGTGTGTGCGCGCGCGATGGAGAGTAAATGTTTCATGTATAAAGTTTTTGTGTAATTGACATTTTCGATGATAAAACTGAGTGTATTAAGTGTGAGAAGGTTTTCTTTCTTGCAGGATGTGGTACTGCAGTATTAGGGATGAAGGTTGTGCTGCTGTGGCTTCAGATCTGAAATCAAACTCCTCATGACTCCTGAGAGGATTGGATCTGAATGATAATTATCACCAAATTTAGTATTATTATTATTATTATTATTATTATTATTATTATTATTATTATTATTATTATTATATTGTTATGTTTCAGGTGAATGAAATGGCTTCGACCAGAAAATCTTGCCAAAATAAGCCTGACGTATTCTGTTACACCTGCGTTGAGTACACCGCTGTACCTTACAGGAATCAAGTCACAAGTTACATAAAACATGCTTACCATTCTAATCTTGGTATTAAATTTGGTGACCAGGCTAAAGCTTGGGTGCCACCCATGGTCTGCAAATCATGCACTAAGTGTCTGCGTCAGTAGTCCAAAGGCAAGAAAACTTGGCTGAAGTTTGGAATTCCCATGGTATGGAGGGCGCCGACAAACCTTTTCACTGACTGCTACTTCTGCACTATTGATGTGACTGGGATCAACAGAAAGAACCGAAGCAGCCTCAAGTATCCTGATCTTCAATTCTCACTTCGTTCTGTAGCTCACTGTGATGAAATTCCAGCAAAGTGGTTCTTAACAATGGTGCTCCACATACTTCTTTTTTCCCCAAAAGGAGCTAATTTATCTAGTTTGTGATCTCAGATTGTCAAAGTCCTCTGCCGAGCTACTGGCATCCAGATTAAAGGAAAAGAACCTACTCTCTGACAGTGCTCATATCACCTTTTACCGCAACAGACAGTAAGATTGAAAATTTGTTATCAGCATGAGTTGTTTATTTGTGTTGACCTGAAGATGGTGATTTTTTTGTTGGGACAACAATCCAGCTTCACCGAGTACCCCTGCTTTCTGTGCACGTAGGGCACTGCTCAGCATTACACAAAGAAGGACTGGCCTGTGTGGGAGAATTGGTATCTTGCAGAGCAAGGAACGTCATCAGAAATACCCTGGTAGACAGACAAGATACTCTTGTCACCGCTGCACATCAAATATGGCTTGATTAAACAGTTCCCTAAAGCTCAAGACAAAGACGGTGGCTGCATCACTTGTGCCATGCTTTTAAAGTTCATCAGAGATTCTGAGTTTGAAAACTCAATGAACAAAGTCTGAGACTTTTGTTCTAGTCATGGACTTTATTGGCAACAAGGCCAGAAGCTATGCAGAACTTGTCACCCAAATGCTGATTGCCTTCTGAAACCTTGAATGCTACATGAGCATCAAAACCCATTTCTTATTCTTATATATGGATCAGTTTCCTGAGAAGCTGAGATCAATGAGTGATAAACAGGGGGAGAGATTCCATCAGGACATAAAAGAGATGGAGACCAGGTATCAGGGTCGCTGGGATGTAGTCATGATGGCTGATTACAGTTGGACTCTGAAGAGAAGCATCCCTGCTGCTGAGCATTTTAGGGGTTCAAAGAAATGGAAGTTCATGCCCTGAATTTTGCAGAATGGCAACATCCAATTTAAATAGACTTTCCTTTATCAATGTCTATTATTCAATTAAGAGAAATTGAAGCGTGTAACATTTATACATTCTGTAAGATTTTTTTTTTCTACTAAAACCTTTTTGGATGAGAAATATTAACAAAAATAAACTGATATCACAAAAGTGTAATGAATTTACTCAGAAGATGACATTTTTCAAAATTAAAAGCATGAATACCCGACCTAATTGAGAAAAATGGGTGTCATTTTTGGATTCAGTGGTGCAAAATGGTCAAAATTAATTTGAATAAACAGACAACTTACATTTTTTTTGTAAGGCAGTATGATAATCCAAGAGAATCAGGACTGAATCTGCTCTGTGATCTAGTGAAGGATCCACTGACTTACTGTCTCTTTACTGCACTGCACTGTATCAAACTGGATAATATTCACTGCATACCATCATGTACATCATAAGGTGTGTGTGTGTGTGTGTGTGTTCTGGTGAGATGTTCAGGATGTACCCCACCCTCATCCAGAGTCCACTGAGATGGACGCCAGCTTCCCAAGTTTTGTAATTAGTAATAGCGTAGGCCTCCGTCAGTCCCGAAGGACTATGGCTGCGCTCTGGCCAGTATCCCGACTGGTGATACTCCCCAGTGCACAGAGCCTGGGTAGGGAGTAATGAGGGACAGGCTGTTACCCAAGCAGCAAGTCCCCCCCCTGTCTCGGCGCCACCGGAAGGATCAATGGAAAGGCAAGTGCCGATACGACTGGGTTCCAGTGCCGCTGCAGGAGAGAGAAACTACGGTCAATTTAGAACGGCCAATTAACCTACAGTGCACGTCTTTGGATTATGGGGAAACCGAGCACCGGAGGAAACCCGCACAAGCACGGGGAGAACATGCAAACTCCACACAGAAACGCCCAGGCCGGGAATCGAACCCGGGCCTTCTTGCTGTGAGGCGGACGTGCTAACCACTACGCCACCGTGCCGCCAATTAGTAATAAGCGACTTGGGAAATAAATGAGTGAATGATTGTAGACTGTTTGTATCTTCAAATCAACTGCCAAGTTTATTATGTCTACCACACACACACACACACACACACACACACACATCTATCTATCTATCTATCTATCTATCTATCTATCAAAAATATATTATCTATGTAAATCACACACACACACACACATACACAATTTAATAATTTATGGAAAAAAATCAAATCCAGTCTCAAATTCAAATTCTCACACCATATAGACTTTTTAACACTTTTAAACATTAACATCAGCTGTAGTTTCCCTCTTTTTTAACTGTCATCTTTCACAGAAAGCTGTCTGTAAACGCACAGCTCTCATTTCGCATACATGCAGCAACTGAACATTTTAATCACACTATCTTACCACATGAAACTTGCATTTATTATCTGCCACTCACCTGTTGCTCATCTGCTTCTCACCACACACTGCTTTTAAACACCATTTTTATCCACCGCTCATTTTGCAAAAGAAAAAATTTTGCTAATTCACATTTATTAAATTGATATCTGAATGTTAAGCAAATGTGTTCAGTTTATAGAGCAGTTCAAACTACTGAAATTATATCTACTGATCAATGTTTCACATTAAGATTCTCCAGGTGAGTCATGTTTAAAATTACTTAAACTAACCTGCGAAAATGTAGCCATGAGGCGGAGCACAAGCCAGTGTTCACCCTCTGGCCGATCCCAAGCCCGGATAAATGTGCAGAGGGTTGCGACAGGGAGAGTATCTGGCATAAAACTTCTGCCAAAATTCTCATGCAAATGATCAAAACGAAATTCATACCGGATCAGTCGAGGCCCGGGTTAACAACGACTGCCATCAGTGCTGTTAACCAACAGAGTGCAGGTGGGAATTGGACTACTGTTGGTCGAAGGTGGAGAGGCGGGAGGCGTGTCGATAGGCAGAGAGAGAAGGGGAAAGGCGTGAGTCTAGGACTGAGAGTAGGGACTTTGAATGTTGTAACTATGAAAGAGAAAGCTAGAGAGCTGGCTGACATGATGCAGAGGAGGAAGGTGGACATACTGTGTGTTCAGGAGACCAGATGGAAAGGTAGCAAGGCTACAAGCTTAGGAGCAGGGTTTAAGCTGTTTTATCAAGGTGTGGATGGGAAGATAAACTGAGTAGAAGTCATCCTGAAAGAGGGGTTTGTCAGGAATAATCTAGAAGTGAAAAGAGTGTAAGACAGAATGATGAGTTTCAAGTTAGAAATTGAAGGCGTGGTGTCCAATGCTGTTAGTGCTTTTGCCCCAAAGGCAGGATGTGAGCTAGAAGAGGAGAGATGCTGGAGTGAGTTAGATGATGTGATGCAGAGTACCCTCAGAGCAGAAAGAGTGGTCATTGGTGCAGATTTCAATGGACATGTTGGTGCAGGCAACAGCGGGGACGAGGAAGTGATGGTCAGGTTTGTTATCCAGGACAGGGGAGCTGAAGGACAGATGCTGATCGATTTTGCAAAAAGGATGGAAATGGCTGTGGTGAATACTTTCTTCCAGAAGAAGCAGGAGCATAGAGTGACATAAAAGCGGAGGTAGGAGCACACAAGTAGACTACATCTTGTGTAGGCGATGTAATTTGAAGGAAGTCAGTGACTGAAAAGTAGTAGTGGGTGAGAGTGTTGCCAAACAACATAAGATGGTGGTGTGCAGGATGATGCTGATGGTGAGGAAGGTGAAGAAGGCAAAGGCAGAGCAGAAGACAAAGTGGTGGAAGCTGAAAAAGGAAGAGTGTCGCATTGTCTTCAAGGAGGAGTTGAAACAGGCTTTGGGTAGTCAGGAAGTGCTTCCAGATGACTGGAGAACCACAGCAAATGTGATCAGGGAGACAGGTAGGAGAGTGTTTGGTGTGTCCTCTGGAAGGAAAGTAGATAAGGAGACTTGGTGGTGGAATGAGGAAGTTCATGAGTGTGTACAAAGGAAGAGGTCAGCTCAGAAGAAGTGGAACATAGAGAGGATTGAAGAGAGTAACCAGGAGTACAGGGAGACACAGCGTAAGGCGAAGGTAGCGGTGTCAAAAGCCAAACAGAGGGCGTATGATTACTTGTATGATGGTTGGAGAGTAAGGAGGGAGAAAATGGTTTATACAGGTTGGCACAGAAGAGAACTAGAGATGGGAAGGACATGCAGCAAGTTAGAGTAATTAAGGACAGAGGGGGAAATATATTGACTGATGACAGAAGTGTGCTGGGAAAATGGAAAGAGTACTTTGAAGAGCTGATGAATGAGGAAAATGAGAGAGAAAAAAGAGTAGAAGGAGTGACCATTGAGGACCAGGAAGTAGCAAAGATTAGTAAGGGTGAAGTGAGGAGGGCATTGAAGAGGATGACGAGTGGAAAGGCAGTTGGTCCTGATGACCTACCGGTGAAGGTATGGAAGTGTCTAGGGGAGGTAGCAGTAGATTTTCTGACAAGAACATTCAACAATGTCTTAGAAAGTGAGCAGATGCCGGAGGAATGGAGAAGAGTTGTGCTGGTGCCCATTTTTAAGAACAAGGGAGACGTGCAGAGTTGTGGCAACTACAGAGGGATAAAGTTGATGAGCCATACGATGAAGTTATGAGAGAGAATAGTGGAAGCTAGACTAATAGCAGAGGTCAGCATTTGTGAACAACAGTTTGGTTGCATGCCAAGAAAGAGCACTGCAAATGTAGTGTTTGCCTTGAGGATGTTAATAGAGAAGTACAGAGAAGGTCAGAAGGAGCTGCATTGTGCCTTTGTGGATCTGGAGAAAGCATATGACAGGGTGCCGAGAGAAGAACTGTGGTATTGTATGAGGAAGTCTAGAGTGGCAGAGAAGTATGTTAGAGTGCAGGACATGTATGAGAGATGTAAGACTGTGGTGAGGTGTGCTGTCGGTGTGACAGAAGAGTTCAAGGAGGAGGTGGGACTGCATCAAGGGTCACCTCTGAGCCCCTTCTTGTTTGCTATGGTGATGGACAGGCTGACAGACGAAGTTAGACAAGATTCCCCATGGACTATGATGTTTGCAGATGACATTGTGATCTGTAGTGAGAGCAGAGAACAAGTGCAGTAAAATCTAGAGAGGTGGAGGTATGCCCTGGAAAGGAGAGTAATGAAGGTTCGCCTCAGTAAGACAGAATACATGTGCGTGAATGAGAAGAACCCAAGAGGAATGGTGAGGTTACAGTGGGCAGAGATAAAGAAGGTGGAGGATTTTAAGTACTTTGGCTCAACAATCCAGAGCAATGGAGCGTGTGGAAAAGAGGTGAAGAAGCATGTGCAGGCAGGTTGGAATGGTTGGAGAAAAGTGTCCGGTGTGATGTGTGATAGGAGAGTATCGGCAAGAATGAAGGGAAAAGTGTACAAGACGGTGATGAGGCCAGAGATGTTGTATGGTTTAGAAACAGTGGCCCTGGGGAAAAGACTGGAGGCAGAGCGAGAGGTAGCAGAGATGAAAATGTTGAGGTTATCTTTGGGAGTAACGAGGATGGATAGGATCAGGAATGAGTACATCAGAGGGACAGCACATGTAAGATGTTTTGGAGACAAAGTGGCTAGATTGAGATGGTTTTGACATGTACAGAGGAGGGATAGTGAGTATATTGGTAGTAGGATTCTGAGGTTGAAACTACCAGGCAGAAGGCCTAGAGGAAGACCAAAGAGATGATTCATGAATGTGGTGAAGGAGGACATGAAGGGAGTTGATGACACTTTTCTCCAACCATTCCAACCTGCCTGCACATGCTTCTTCACCTCTTTTCCACACTCTCCACTGCTCTGGATTGTTGAGCCTAAGTACTTAAAATCCTCCACCTTCTGTATCTCCTCCCTGTAACCTTACCGTTCCTCTTGGGTCCTTGTCATTCATACACATGTATTCTGACCACCCAAAGCCATTTTCAACTCTTCCTTGAAGACAACACGACACTCTTCCTTTTTCAGCTTCGACCACTTTGTCTTCTGCTCTGCCTTTGCCTTCTTCACCTTCTTCACCATCAGCGTCAACCTGCACACCACCATCCTATGCTGTTTGGCAACACTCTCACCCACTATTATTTTGCAGTCACTGACTTCCTTCAAATTACATCACCTACACAAGATGTAGTCTACTTGTGTGCTCCTACCTCCACTTTTATGTCACCCTATGCTCCTCTCTCTTCTGGAAGAAAGTATTCACCACAGCCATTTCCATCCTTTTTACAAAGTCTACCTACATCCGTCTTTCTGCGTTCCTGTCCTGGATACCAAACCTGCCCATCACTTCCTCATCCCCTCTGTTTCCTGCACCAACATGTCCATTGAAGTCTGCATCAATGACCACTCTTTCACCTCTGCTGGTACTCTGCATCACATCATCTAACTCACTCCAAAATCTCTCCTGCTCTTCTAGCTTACATCCTGCTTGTGGAGCATAAGCACAAACAACATTGAACATCACACCTTCAATTTCTAACTTAAGACTCATCACTCTGTCTGACACTCTTTTCACTTCTAGAACATTCCTGACCAACCCCTCCATCAAGATGACTCCTACTCAATTTCTCTTCCCATCCACACCATGAAAAAACAGCTTAAACCCTGCTCCTAAGCTTCTAGCCTTGCTACCTTTCCACCTGGTCTCCTGAACACACAGTATGTCCACCTTCCTCCTCTGCATCATGTCAGCCAGCTCTCTGTCTTTTCCTGCCATAGTTCCAAAATTCAAAGCCCCTTCTCTCAGTCCTAGACTCATGCCTTTCCTCTTCTCTCTCTCTGCCTACGGACACACCTCCCGCCTCTCCTTCTTCGTCATCTTCGACCAACAGTAGTCCAATTTCCACCAGCACCCTGTTGGTTAACAGCACTGATGGAAGGTCATTGTCAACCCGGGCCTCGACCGATCCGGTATGACATTCTTTGTTGTGACTCGCACTTTTTATTTGGCATTTGTTTTACGCCGGATGCCCTTCCTGACACAACCCTCTGCATTTATCTGGGCTTGGGACCGGCGTGAGGGAGACACACTGGTTTGTGCCCCCCCTCACGGCTGCATTTATTTTTTTTACCAAATATGTAAAATGGAAAGACTTGTCATTCTTATTTTTATTTTTTAATTTTCAGATTAAAGATATGGCATAGTGGTCAGCACATCGGCCTCACAGCAAGAATCCAGCTGACACAACGTTGCTGCGAATATTTGCAATTTTGCAGAAAGGTCGCAATTTCATCCGGTGGCATGTTACATCATGTAAACGTTGTAGTGACGTTGCTGCAATGTGACCATGTCAATGTTTCTGCCGCATTCGCACGTCACTTGCTATGTTGCAGCAGCATTTCTCCCACTTCATCATGGACGTTGCTCGCGACGTTGCAGCAACAGTTTAGGGACGTTTGTCTGCAAAGGCTACAAGTCTATTTTGAGTCTACAAAGTCACATTGTAGCAACGTTGCTGCAACGTGACTGTGTTAGCTGGGCAAGGCCTGGGATTGATTCCCAGCTCAGGTTTTTATTTGTGGCGTTTGCACGTTCTCCAGATGGATAATTATTTGTTCCAAATTGACCATAGGTTTGAGTGTGAATGGTTGTTTGAGGGTCTACTCATCCCTCACCTGGAGTAGGCAGCCAGCCTCCCTGTGACCCAAATTAAAATTCAAATTAGGCTTAATTGAATTGAATAAGTGTACTTGGCACTAGGACACCTTGGGCTGCAGTTCAATTGTCAACATTGTACTCATATCACCAGACACTTGGGTGAAGAGGGGAGCAGAGCTGTCAACCCATCACCACTTTGTGATGAGTTGGCTCTAATGGCGGGAACACGATTTTCAAACCAGGCAGCCCCCAAGCAGGTAGTTAGGATCACTGGGGAACATCTGGCAGAATCTCCTATCAGAGGGACCTATAATTTCCATTTCTGTCAGAGCTACAACCACTTCCCCAAAGAGGTGGGGGGCAAAGGCAATGGTTCAAACCTCCATTATTGATGCCACAGGCCATAGCTGTGGGTGGATGGTTATCGGTGCCTGTTATAGTGGTAACTCCTGAACCCTTTGGTAGACACCTGTGGTGAAGAGGACCGTGTAGCAGAAAAAGGAAGCCTATTGGATATTATTGGTCTGTGGGAACTTGAGGCAAGAGACTGGTAACCGCAGGTCAAACATGCTGCAGAATTAGCAAAATGTCAGGTGTGGAAAGAGTTTTCTGAGGGCCCAGAAAGCTACTATCAGTCAGCCTCAAACAGGTTGTGGCCCACCATCTGATGCCTCAGGAGGAAGAACGCGTTCAACACAAATAATGTTTACAATGGAAGTGAGAAGTTGCTCACCTCCACTGGAAATGTTGTCGCGAGGTGGAAATAATACTTCAAGGACCTCCTCAATCCCATTAACACACCCTCTGTGGAAGAGGAGGAAGACACTGGGGGTTTGGGTGGGGGTCCGCACATCGCTGGGACCGGGGTCACCAAAACAGTGAAAAAGATCCTCAGTGGTCTGGCTCGGGGGATGGAGATATACCCTGATTATCTCAGGGCTCTGAATATTATAGGACTGTCTTAGAATGCACGTATCTGCAACATTGCGTGATCATCAGGGTCAGTACCTCTGGATTGGCAAAACCATGGCAGTAGTTCCTTGATTTTAAAATTGGGCTGGTAGTTATGTTCCAATTATCATGGAATCACACTCCTAGTCTACCCAGGAAAGTTAATGCAGGAGTACTGGAGTGGAGAATCCAACCAATGGTTGAACTTCAAATTCTGGAGGAACAATACAGTTTTTGTCCTGGCCATAAGCCATAAGGCAATGCTTTAAATTCACCAGTCAATATATATATATATATATATATATATATATATATATATATATATATATATATATATATATATATATATATATATATATATATATATATATATATATGTTCCAACCCTCACCTATGATCACGAGGTTAACAGTAAACATAACTTTTTTTATTATCCCTCTTCCCATCCACACCATGAAAAAACAGCTTAAACCCTGCTACTAAGCTTCTAGCCTTGCTACCTTTCCACCTGGTCTCCTGAACACACAGTATGTCCACCTTCCTCCTCTGCATCATGTCAGCCAGCTCTCTACTTTTTTCTGTCATAGTTCCAACATTCAAAGTCCCTAGTCCTAGACTCATGCGTTTCCTCTTCTCTCTCCGCCTATGGACACGCCTCCTGCTCCTTCTTTGACCAACAGTAGTCCAATTTCCACCAACACTTTGTTGGTTAACTTTGATGGTCATTGTTAACCCGGGCCTCGACTGATCCGGTCTGGAGGTAATATTTATGATTTGCACATTTGATCTGGCTCAGGTTTTACGTCACATGCCCTTCCTGACACAACCCTCTGCATTTATCCAGGCTTGGGACAGGCATGAGTAAGAGCACTGGCTTGCGCCCCACTCGTGGCTGCATTTGCGGGTGACATGAAATTAAACACTTACAAATCGTTTAACTTTTCTCTCTCTGTCTCTCTCTCTCTCTCGCTCTCTCTCTCTCTCTCTCTCTCTCTCTCTCTCTACATAATCATCTCACATAATCATCATTATGTCCAGTGTTTAAACTCCAGGTTCCTCTCAAGAACAGCACAGGGGAGCACAGATTTACAGATAGTTTCACTCTTATCCAATTCATTATAACGCTGGAGGCAATTTGTTTTTTTTTTGAAAGTTTTGGCTCGAGTTCAGAAATGCATTGGTTCTGCTTCTCTTCCCGGACCTCTGGTGTAAAGCACGCCCCAGCCACACTCCTCTGCCAGAGCCTGGTATTAAGTGTACTTTCGGATAATGTTTAATCATATTCCATACTTATATTTATGACATACCTTGTTCTAGATTTTTTTCTATTTAAATTTTTACTTGTTCAATTTTATTTTACTCTGACTTTCACTTTTGACCTCGGACAGCCCTGTTCGTATCTTTGGATGTTCGTAAAATGAATGTTCATAAGTTGGGAAACGTCTCTCTCTCTCTCTCTCTCTCTCTCTCTCTCTCTCTAATGAAATCATGTGTGCCAGAATTATTGAGAGTTAATTCTTTGCAGTTAATACTTTGTACCACCCCCTTTTGCCAAACATGATTGCACTTATTTATCTCGTGTAACACTTTATGAGGTTGAAGAAAGGGCTTTTTGACCATTACTCTTTACACAAATTTTCCTGATCATCTAGTGTCCTGGGTTTTCCGTTATGTACTCTCCTTTTCAATTTACACTACAGGTTTTCTTTATGGTTAAGTTCTGAGGACGGATTTGGCCATATGAAAAGCTTGATTTTTTTATATGCTGAACCAATTTTGTGTAGATTTGGCAACATGTTTCCGGTCATTATCTTGGTGAAAGACCTAGTGATGCCACATATTCAGTCTTCTTTCAGAGGCTACCAGAATTTGATTTAAAATGTCCTGATATTTCAAAGTGTTCATGATAAGATAAGATAAGATAAGATACAGCTTTATTAATCTCACAGTGGAGAAATTCACTGTTACAGGCTCTTGAGGTACCATCAGTAGGGGGGGTGCAAAAATAGATACAAATATAAACATACACACATACATATATATTATATAAGTAAATAAATGAGTAGATACATAAATAGTATAAATTAATAAACAATAAAAGAAAAGAAAAGAAAAGAGAAGAAGGGAGCAACTTTGTGGACTAGCCTATATTAAAGTGTACATGTATCTGAGGGCAGAGTAGATGGGTTGATATGGTTCGCAGTCAGTGGGGTAGATGTGGTTGATTAAAGTGCGCGGGGTTTTTATTGCACATAACCGGTATTTTCACAGACAGTTACAAAGTGGAGTTGTACAGTCTGACAGCGGTGGGAATGAACGACCTGCGGTAGCGCTCCTTCCTGCACTGAGGATGTCTCAGTCGTCCACTGAAGGAGCTGCTCAGCTTCTCTACAATCTGGTGCAGTGGGTGAGAGCTGTTGACCAGGATGGATGTGAGCTTTGCTACCATCCTCCTCTCACTCACCTCCTCCATAGAGTCCAGTGGGCAGCTGAGGACAGAGCTGGCCCTCCTGACCAGCTTGTTCAGTCTCTTTCTGTCCCGCTCTGTGCTGCCCGGGGCCCAGCAGATGGCAGCGTAGAGGATTGCAGAGGCTACCACAGAGTCATAAAAAGTCCTGAGCAGAGGTCTGCATACTCCGAAGGACCTGAGTCTCCTCAGAAGGTGGAGGCGACTCTGGCCCTTCTTGTACAGGGCGTTGGTGTTGTGGGACCAGTCCAGGTACTTGAAACTGTCCACTGTCTCAATGTCCTGTCCCTGGATGTTCACTAGTAAGTGTGTGTGTGTGTGTGTGTTTGTGTGTGTGTGTGTGTGTGTGTGTGTGTGTGTGTGTGTGTGTGTGTGTGTGTCCGAGTGCTTCTCCTGAAGTCGATCACCATCTCCTTCGTCTTCCTAGTGTTCAAGCACAGGTGGTTGCGCTCACACCAGTCCACAAAGTCAACGATGACTGACCGGTACTCCAGCTCGTTCCCCTCTGACACACGGCCCACGATGGCGGAGTCGTCCGAGAACTTCTGGAGGTGGCAGGTGTCTGTGCTATATATGAAGTCCGAGGTATAGATGTTGAAAAGGAAGGGTGAGAGGACGGTGCCCTGCGGTGCCCCCGTGCTGCAGACTACCACCTTTGACTTACAGCCGCGCAGCCGCACATACTGTGGACGGTTGGTAAGGTAGTCGATAATCCAGGCAGCAAGATGCTCATCCACTCCCACGTCCTCCAGCTTCCCCTGCAGACGCGCTGGCCTGATGGTGTTGAAGGCGCTGGAGAAGTCAAAGAACATGACCCTCACAGCGCTGCCAGCGATCTCCAGGTGGGTGAGTGCCCGCTGCAGAAGGTAGATGACGGCGTCTTCTACTCCGATGTTGGGCCTGTAGGCAAACTGCAGCGGGTCTAGGGTGGGGCTCACCATAGAGCGGAGGTGTTCAAGGAGGAGCCTTTCCATGGTCTTAATGAGGTGGGAGGTCAGGGCGACAGGTCTGTAGTGGGCTGGTTCCTTCGCTTGAGCTGTTTTGGGAACCGGAACCACACAGGAGGTCTCCCATAGGACAGGAACCTTCTCCAGGCTGAGGCTCAGGTTGTACAGGTAGCATAGTACCTCACAGAGCTGGTCTGCGCAGGTCCTCAGCAGCCTGGGACTGATGCCATCAGGTCCTTCAGATTTCCTCTGATTTAGTCGCCTCAGCTGTCTCCTCACCTGGTCTGATGTGAGGGAGAGGGGGGGCTGGGGTGGGCTGCAGAGGGAGGGGGATGTGTCTGTCGGGCTGTAGCAGTCAAGTGAAGTTGGCCTGGGGAGGGGGGGGGGTCAGCTGGTCTGGAGACGTGTGAAGAGGGGAGGGGAAGGGGGAGGGGTGCAGAGGGGGAGGGGGGAGAATCAAACCTGTTGAAGTAACAGTTTAGTTCATCCGCCCAGCGCTGGTCACCATCAGCTGTCCCTCTGACACTCTGCCCAGACATGGTCTTTAGTCCTCTCCAGACGTCCCGCACGTTGTTCTGAGCCAGTTTCTCCTCCATCTTCCTCCCATAGTCCTTCTTGGCCCTCCTGATCCTCCACTGGAGCTCACGCTGGACCTTCTTCTGCTCCTCTCTGTCCCCCGAGATGAAAGCCCTCTTTTTCTGGTTCAGGAGGACTTTAAGCTCAGGGGTGACCCACGGGTGGTTGTTGGAGAAGCACCGTACCCTCCGTGTTGGCACAGTGCTGTCCATGCAGAAGTTCATGTAATCAGTGATACAGTGTGTGAGGCCGTCGATGTCATCACCAAAGGAGTCACAGAGCATGCTCCAGTCTGTGGTCTGGAAACAGTCCCTAAGCCTCTCATTGGTCTCCTCGGTCCACACTTTCACAGACCTCTTCTGCGCAAGTTCCTTTCGCACCCTGGGTGTGTATTGGGGGAGCAGGTAGACCAGGTTGTGGTCTGATCGTCCCAGTGGGGGGAGGGGGTGAAGCTGTAAGCATCCTTCACATTAGCATACAACAAGTCCAGAGTTTTATTGTCTCTTGTGAAGCACTTCACGTATTGCGTGAACGTCGGGAGAGAGGCGGAGAGAGGGGCGTGGTTAAAGTCCCCGCTGATCAGAATCATGGCGCGGGGGTGACGAGTCTGTGTCTGACTGACAGCGCTGTGGAGACGTTCACACGCGGCCGCCGCATCAGCCGAGGGTGGAATGTACACGCAAAACACAATCACGTGTGAAAACTCCCTCGGTAGATAATATGGCCGTGTGCTCACCGCGAGCAGCTCCAGGTCCCGCGTGCACAGCTGCTCCTTCACTTGCACGTTGGCCGGGTGGCACCATCACTCATTCACATAGACCGCCACGCCCCCTCCTTTCTTCTTTCCGCTCTCCGCCACGCTCCGATGTGCGCGCGCGAGTGTAAATCCGTGAAGAGAAACCACAGAGTCTGGTGTGAGTTCATTCAGCCACGTCTCTGAGAAACACATGAGGCTGCAGTACCGGTACTGCCTCTGCTGCCGGGTCAGCGCCGCCAGCTCCTCGGTCTTGTTGGCGATCGCGCGGACATTTCCCATGATGACGGAGGGAACACATGTCCTACGCGTCTTTCGTCCCCCTCTGCAGCCTCTCCTTTTCCTCTGTATGTCCACAGGTACAACGGGCTTTTCCGCATGAAGGAGGGCGGGGGCACGCAGGCCGAGGAGGGTCTCACATGTGTAAGACCTGCATTGCTCAGAGCCGTCGGTGAATGAATTTCCTGACGCCGATCCAAAAAGTGAAAATAAAAGTGCACAGAAAAACAAAAGCATCATAAAAGTATGTTTTCCAGATGCAGGATTGAAGAAAGAAAAAGAAAATTTGAAAAAAGATAAGAAAACACGCCTATATACAATAGAAAAGAGAAAAAAAAGAAAAATAAACTGAAGAGCTCCTGTAACTGGCTGCAGGTCACCCGGCGCCATCTTGGAAAAAACTGATGGCATACACCCTAACAAGGTTTCCAGGTCTCTGGAAGAGAAACAGGCCCACAACATTATATCCGCCACCATACTTTACAGTGGGCACAAGTTTATTTCAGTATCTGTTTTCTTGTAGCTGTTCCCTGAATTCTGAAGGTTAACACACATCTGCCTAACTTAAAAAATATGTTCTTTTGTTTTGTTTTTTTTTCCCCATGTTGAAGCATGGTTAAGGGAAATAGGCCTCTGTGCTATATCATAATTATACCCCAGGGAAACAAGAAGTCATTAATTACTAATTAATAAAAGTTCATACTCTGATCAGCTTTAAAAACTGAAGTAGAAATGAGACTAATGCTTTAATTGCATTTATTTTATAGGAATTATTAGGGGTGCAAATAATTGTGGCACAGTAATTGTGGATTCTATTCAAATAATTATTTTGTGGTCATGGGTTTGTTTTTTTTTTCTTTATTTATTTATTTTGATTGTTTGTATGATTGGGTTTTTTTGTTTGTTGTTTTTGTTTGTTTGTTTGTTTTTCTTGTTTTTTATTATTTGGTTTATTTATTTGAGTTAAAGGTCACTCTGTAGTGTAATGAACTTTCAACCAGACCCAGAATGCTGCATACAGTGTGGATTGAACACAGAGATGATTTATTATTCACAGGGGAAGCACTTAAGCAGAGCGCAAACACAGTAACTGCTGGTGATGAAGAGAAACAGAAAAACTTTAAGCACTGGGGAACTACGGAGCGGAAACTGGTCGAGCGTGCAATTGAAACCAGGAGCCAAAGAGATCACAGGAAAGCAGGGACATGAAGCGGACAATCTTCTGGCACTGAGGTGAACGCGCTGCTTGTCTTTACAGCACGGGTGATGAGCAAGTGGGATCAGGTGTGCGCACTGCAGTCCGCCCGTGTATGTCAGCCACACCCCTCCACCGGAGCCTGCAGGACTGGAGAGAAACAGGGTTAGAACAGAGCCGCCAAAGTCAAAGTTCCCCAAAACACAAACCATAAAAGTCTTTTCAAAATATTTCAGAGAGATATTAGGCTCTTACAAGAGCAAATTAATTTTTTAAAGGCTTTTAACATGCTTTTAACAGGGGTGCCAATACATTTTAGTGTGACTGATACAGTCCAATATCTGGTGGTGTAGTTGTTACCATGTCTGCTAGACATCAAGAACGTCCTGGGTTTGAGTCCCAGACCTGTCAAGGTCATTTCCTGTCAAAATAAAAACTTGATGGAAGACAAAAAGTAGCTTTAAGCAAAATTTGCCAGGGGTATGAATTTGAGGTACGACTATATATTGATCCTGCAAGGGGAATGAAATCCTCTGCATTTAACTTACACAATGATTATTATTACTAATACTTATTACTAATTAGAAAACTGGGGAGGCTGGCGTCCATTTCAGCTGACTCTGGATGAGGGTGGGGTACATCCTAAACATCTCACCAGGACTAACACACACACACACACACACACACACACACACACACACACACACACACACACACACACACACACACACACGAACTTGGACCAGTGAAGTACCACACACTGAGGCACACAGACAGCAGTTTGGAGTTGGTTGACCTGCTCAAGGGTACTTCAACCTTGAGGGTAGAGGAAGGGAGGGTGCGATAAGAGAAAATGTAAAGTAGAGCACTTGAAACTGTTCTCTCTTTTTTTTTTAAGTGAAGAGTTGTAGGGTATTACTGGTAAAGTGTGACAGCCAACCAATCACTTAAAATGAATGTGATTAAAGAAGTGTAGGATTATTTAAAAATATTAAATGTCAGATAGTTTTAAGTTAGAAAAATATTGTTGTTTCAGTATGTTTACAAATGTTTACCTTCATTATTTACAGTTTAATGACTTAATCTAAAAAAAATGAATTACCACAATCTAGAAAGTATATGAACTATTTCCCATCCAGGAAATGCTGCATGGATCAGATAAATTAGTAAATGTAATTTAAAAAAAAAGATTATTTGATGAATTCATGGGATACGAAGTACATTTTATACAATATCATCAATGTTTTATATAAAGTGCAGCATTTATTAACAGATCCTCTACAGAGCTCCTAGTTTCTGAAGAACAAGCAAAAAAAAAAAAAAAGATGCATGCTTTATGTTTGACACTGGATAATAGACAGACAGAGAGATGGACATCAGTATCAATAAAAAGTCTTCTTTTCCTTTTGGCTTTTCCCCTTCTTTTTCAGGGATCACCACAGTGAATCACCTGATTTGGCATCTGATTTTACATCGGATGCCCTTCCTGACACAACTATTTAGCAAGGGACAGAAACACACTGATGGCTTTGCAGCTCCTCTTTACGAAAGTCAGCAATGGTTCTTTTACATGAACCTCTCACCACAGACACTGAGAGAATGGACGGCTTTTGATAACCTAGTCAGCTGCACCGGGGGATTGTGACAACCTTGTGGAGAGTGGGACTCGAAACCCCAACATTAGCATCAGCGATCCAGCGCCCTTTACCACGAGACCACCATGGCCCAAGTATCAATAAAAAGTACATGAAAATATGTAAATAAAACATAAATAAATATGCAGTGTCATTAATCCTTTCATTCATTCATTTTCTGAACTAATTAGGGTCGCAGGGAGGCTGGTGCCTATCTCAGCTGACTCTGGGTGAGGGCAGAGTACAGCCTGGACAACTCGCCAGGCCATCACACAGATGACTACTTTCTTTTTTTTTTCTTTTTTTTTTTTTTTTTGTACATGAACCTCTCACCACAGAAAGTGAGAAACATGGGTGTCCTTTGATAACCCAGTTTGCTACACTGGGGGGACACCAGTAACTAAATGTTGACAGTGGGGCTTGCAGCCACAATTTTGAGATCAGTCAGAATCAGACTCTTCTTCTTCTTCTTTTTCTTTCGGCTGTTCCCTTCAGGGGTTGCCACAGCAAATGATCTGCCTCCATATCTCCCTATCCTCTGCATCTTCTACTCTTACTCCAACGACCTTCATGTCCGCCTTCACCACATCCATAAATCTTCTCTTTGGTCTTCCTCTGGGCCTTCTGCCTGGTAGTTCCAACCTCAGCATCCTACTACCAATATACTCACTATCCCTCCTCTGAACATGTCCAAACCATCTCAATCTAGCCTCTCTGACTTTGTCTCCAAAACATCTAACATGTGCTGTCCCTCTGATGTACTCGTTTCTGATCCTATCCATCCTCGTTACTCCCAAAGAGAACCTCAACATTTTCATCTCTGCTGCCTCCAACTCTGACTCCTGTCTTTTCCCCAGGGCCACTGACTCTAAACCATACAACATCTCTGGCCTCATCAACGTCTTGTACACTTTTCCCTTCATTCCTGCCGATACTCTCCTATCACACATCACACTTTTCTTCATCCATTCCAACCTGCCTGCACGCGCTTCTTCACCTCTTTTCGACACTCTCCATTGCTCTGGATTGTTGAGCCTAAGTACTTAAAATCCTCCACCTTCTTTATCTCTGCCCCCCGTAACCTCACCATTCCTCTTGGGTCCTTGTCGTTCACACACATGTATTCTGTCTTACTGAGACTAACCTTCATTCCCCTCCTTTCCAGGGCATACCTCCACCTCTCTAGATTTTCCTCCACTTGTTCTCTGCTCTCACTACAGATCACAATGTCATCTGCAAACATTATAGTCCATGGAGATTCTTGTCTAACCTCATCTTTCAGCCTGTCCATCACCATAGCAAACAAGAAGGGGCTGAGAGCTGACCCTTGATGCAGTCCCACCTCCACCTTGCACTCTTCTGTCACACAGACAGCACATCTCACAACTGTCTTACATCTTTCATACATGTTCTGCACCACTCTAACATACTTCTCTGCCATTCCAGACTTCCTCATACAATACCACAGTTCTTCTCTCGGCACCCTGTCATATGCTTTCTCCAGATCCATAAAGGCGCAATGCAGCTCCTTCTGACCTTCCCTGTACTTCTCTATTAACATCCTCAAAGCAAACACTGCATCTCTGGTGCTCTTTCTTGGCATGAAACCAAACTGTTGTTCACAAATGCTGACCTCTACTCTTAGTCTAGCTTCCACTATTCTTTCCCATAACTTCATTGTATGGCTCATCAACTTTATCCCTCTGTAGTTGCCACAACTCTGTACATCTCCCTTGTTCTTAAAAATGGGCACAAGCACACTTCTCCTCCATTCCTCCGGCATCTGCTCACTTTCTAAGACCTTGTTGAATATTCTTGTCAGAAAATCTACTGCTACCTCTCCTAGACACTTCCATACCTCAACTGGTATGTCATCAGGGCCAACTGCCTTTCCGCTCTTCATCCTCTTCAATTCCCTCCTCACTTCTCCCTTACTAATCGTGCTACTTCCTGGTCCTCAACAGTCACCCCTTCTACTCTTTTTTCTCTCTCATTTTCCTCATTCATCAGCTCTTCAAAGTGCTCTTTCCATCTTCCCAGCACACTTCTGTCATCAGTCAATACATTTCCCTCTCTGTCCTTTATCAATCGAACTTGCTGCATGTCTTTCCCATCTCTATTTCTCTGCTGTGCTAACCTGTATAAATCATTTTCTCCCTCCTTACTGTCCAACCTATCATACAAGTCATCATATGCCCTCTGTTTGGCCTTTGACACCGCTACCTTCGCCTTACGCTTTGTCTCCCTGTACTCCTGTTTACTCTCTTCGGTCCTCTCTGTGTCCCACTTCTTCTTAGCTAACCTCTTCTTTTGTACACACTCCTGCACTTCCTCATTCCACCACCAAGTGTCCTTATCTACTTTCCTTCCCGAGGACACACCAAGTACTCTCCTACCGGTCTCCCTGATCACATTGGCTGTGGTTGTGCAGTCATCTGTAAGCACTCCCTGACTACCCAACGCCTGTTTCAACTCCTCCTTGAAGACAACACGACACTCTTCCTTTTTCAGCTTCCACCACTTTGTCTTCTGCTCTGCCTTTGCCTTTTTCACCTTTCTCACCATCAGCGTCATCCTGCACACCACCATCCTATGCTGTTTGGCAATACTCTCACCCACTACTACTTTGCAGTCACTGACTTCCTTCAAATTACATTGCCTAC
>JALRMN010000028.1:40000-75000 GCA_024760905.1 Plotosus lineatus | reverse complement strand
TTGGTATGGTACATGTACCTTCCCATGTATACTGTATATATTGTAAATGAACACTACGCATCTGCAATGAATAGTTGGATAATGGAGGATACTTTATAGACATATTTTCAGTATACTATAGCAAAAATAATGACAGCTCCAATCAACATCAAACTCACTATTTAAAATAGATTTTACGTTTCTTCTTAATATCAAAATCTCTGATGGTCATCAGATGCCGGCCATGTTTCTCACTGTGTATAGCGCGAGGCATGTAAAAGAACCATTGTTGACTTTCGTCAAGAGTAGTTGCATAGCCGTCATGTGTTTCTGCCCTGCAATGGTCTGGTGAGCTGTCGAAGGTGTACTCTGCCCTAGCCAAGAGTTGGCTGAGATGAGCCCGAGCCTCCCTGCGACACTAATTAGGATTACGCAGTTCAGAAAATGAGTAAGAATTTTAATACTATTGTATATGCCCAACATTCATGGCCTGAGTGGGCATAATAAAATGGCAACAAAAACACCGAGTTTCAGGCACACAACTAAAACTCCACAAAATGCTTTATTTCATTCATATTAAACTCTTCTTGGATGATAACGTTTGTACAGTCAAGGTTTTTAAATAGTCAAGCTCAAACCTAAATGTCAAATAAAACCTGGCAGCTGCAATCTTCATTTTGCAAAATGTACTGATAATCTGATTACATTTGTTATGCATGATAATTGAATAGTCACCTTTTTCATCCAGATAATGTAAGGCTGTAACATGTAAGCCATTATTCATCAATTGCAAAAATGTCTTTCGTAGTGTGTAGTGGCAGGAATGAGGATTATTATCTCCAAGCTCGATGCCATGAGTTTAGCTGGAAAAGGGTAGCGTGCCCATTCCTGATTAAGAAAAGAGTTGTTGCCCCAAGTGTTCAAGTAATTCAAGTATCTCATTCACAACTCATGGGAAATGGAGCGGGAGATGAATGAACAAATTGATGCAGAGAGTGTAATGATGCAGACATGGCATTGGTCTCTAGTGGTACTGAAAGTGTTGAGTTTAAGGCAAAGCTTTCAGTTTGCTGGTCCATCATGATTCAAGCTGCAGAGAAGGTTATGACGTGAGGATAGTGACCAAAATGAGATTACAGATACAAATACCTAAAATGAGTTTCCCCCTTCATGATGACTCAGCTCAGACGAGCTCAGAGTAGAGCCGCTTGTCCTCCACACCAATAGGAGACAGCTGAGGGTGTTTGAGTATCTATACGTTCTGAATACTGCCCTGGAGAGGCATTCTCATTTTCTGAATTGCATAATCCTGATGAGGGTTGCGGGGAGTTTTCATTGTTATTGTTGTTGTTATTTTTGGTATTGTTGTTAATAATAATAATAATGATGATGATGATGATGATGATGATGATGATGATGATGATGACGATTATTATTATTATTATTATTATTATTATTATTATTATTTTTTTTTTTATTAATAAAATACGCATAATTTACCTCTGTGTATTTCAGGTGCTGTACAATGGTAAAGAGTGAGTTTAGTATGACAGACAGAAGAATCACAGTCACTGCCCGTATCACCACATCCAACCAGAAGAACACAGCAGAACGTATTGAACCTTGAAGAAAAACAATATATATATATATATTTCAAAAAAATAAGAACAGGAATGATTACGGGAAAAACACATACCAGCTGCCCGATCTTCAGAAGGTGATTTGATTCTCCCTGAAAAATGAAACTTTTTTTATCACCTCAGTCATCTCCATCTGAGTTTTAATTTCTTAAAACTTTCTACTATAAGAATTTACCTTTCACTTGTATAAAAGTCGAATTTCTGAAGATCATTTGCTCACTGTAGCCGCAGTAATAGAGTCCAGTATCAGACACATTTACTGCAGTGATGGTGAGAGTTGAGTTCTTGTCCTGAACAGACATCACTATTCTCTCACTCTCAGTAAAGAAGTAACAGGGTACTGATGGAGCTGATGTCCTAAATTTTTTACACCCAACAGGAAGAGGAACTGAACCGTTTATCTGTTTATACCAGAAGATGTAACCCGTAACTGTCAGATCATGATGGCACCAAACAGTGACTTTATCTCCAACTTCTACCTCCAAAGTTAAAGAACTGAGAGTCTCTGAGATTAAACCTGCAACACAGAAATACACACCACTGTTTGAGATTTAGCTGTAAAGCCATCGGAATGTGGCAGTGAAGTCAAGAATACAACATTGATCATCTCATTACAGTGGCACCTGCCAAGAAGTAGTATGTATTATCTAAAAGCTTGCAAATGCTGTCTGCGTCCAAAACATTCCCTTTGAGAACAGATCATTTCTGCAAGATACATTCCACTCCAAAGCAGGTTGCTACTGTAACGGAATAATCAATGTTATTATATCGACATGCATTGATTAAGAACTAATGTACATTCTGATTGTATGATCTATTCCTATTATGATATGACAACTCATACACCATGAGTATTTTACATAAATAAAGCAACAATATTAATGAACCTGCACTACTTGAAAACAAAATTTCTAAAATATTTTTTTGAAAACAACAAAATTTAAAGTAAAATTATATCAGAGGTAATTTGACATCTTCCTCAACAGGACTTTATTACTTATATTACTTAGAAGCACAGAATTAGAAAAAAAAGCATCAGGCTAATTGATCCCCTTTAAATACTGTATTAATCCTCAAGAGAAAATTTGGTTTCACATTTAACCTGCCCAAAATGAACACACACACACACACACACACACACACACCCACACACACACACACACACACACACACACACACACACAAAAATAAATAAATAAAAATAAAAACAGTGCATACACACACTGGACAGTGGGTGCCCAGAGAGCAGTTGGAGGTTAGGTAATGTACTAAAAGGGCACTTCAGTCATGAATGTGAAGGAAGCTCATGTCCTTTGCTTCCGCACGTTTTTCTTGCTAGTTCAGTAATCTACAGGTTCCAAGAAATGATTATTATCTATTCATTCATTCATTCATTCATTTTCTCAACCACTTAATCCTAATTAGGGTCACAAGGAAGCTGCTGCCCATCTTAGCCAACTCTGGGTGAGGGCAGTGTACACCCTGGACAGCTCACCAGGACATTGCAAGCCAGAAACATGCTGACGGCTATGCGATGGCCTGGCGAGCTGTCCGGGTGTACCCAAGGTACCTTCCACCATAGACAGCGAGACCCATGGCTGGCATTTGATAACTTAGTTAGCTGCAGTGGGAGGACCACAGTGGTCCTCCCACTGCAGCTAACTAGGATATCAAATGCCAGTCATGGGAGGACCACAGTGACAACTGTTGACAGTGTGGCTTGAACCCCCAACTTTATGATCTGTAATCCAGCACCTTACCATGGGGCGACCACTGCCTTTTAATTTTATTTATGTTATTAAATTACTAAATTGGGAACTGATCAAATCTGTTTGGCCTTTCACATATCAGTGAGCATGAGGAAGCTTTGCGGCCTAGAGAAGATAATTGCTTACACATGAAACAACTTTGTTTAAGAATGTTATTGTAAATGGTTGTGTCAGGAAGGACATCCGACGTAAAAACCTATGCCAAATCAAATGTGTGAATCAGATGATTTGATGAGGCAACCCCTGAAAAAATGAAAAAGCCAAAAGGAAAAGAACATGTACATGGACATGAGTACACATAATGGTTTGTACTCTGTGTTTGTGGCCTTGGAGAAAGCATAGGGGATAAGCAGTGGTACTTACTGAGAAAGTAAGGCAGCACAAGCTACGTATGAGGATATTGTGACAGCAGTTAGGTGTGTGTTATGAATGCATGTGCTTTAAATACTATCCTGGATTTCTTCTCTTCTGGTAAGGTAGGGTTTTGACTTTTATATAACTGTCTACTTGCTTCAGTTGGACTTGATTGTTATCACTAATATTTTCAAGTATAGGATTCTTAGCCGGTTCGGTAATGCTTAATCAGCCGTAGTTTCAGGCTTCCTTAAGGTGTAAATTGGGGACAAGACCAAGCAAGTACTAGCCCTTCTCAAAAAATTAGCATATTGTGATAAAGTTCATTATTTTCTGGAATGTACTGATAAACATTAGACTTTCATATATTTTAGATTCATTGCACCCCAACTGAAATATTTCAGGTCTTTTATTGTTGTAATACTGATGATTTTGGCATACAGCTCAGGAAAACCAAAAATTCCTATCTCAAAAAATTAGCATATTTCATCCGACCAATAAAAAAAGTGTTTTTAATACAAAAAAAGTCAACCTTCAAATAATTATGTTCAGTTATGCACTCAATACCTGGTCGGGAATCCTTTTGCAGAAATGACTGCTTCAATGCGGTGTGGCACGGAGGCACGGAGGCAATCAGACTGTGGCACTGCTGAGGTGTTAGGGATGCCCAGGATGCTTCGATAGCGGCCTTAAGCTCATCCACAGTGTTGGGTCTGGTGTCTCTCAACTTTCTCTTCACAATATCCCACAGATTCTCTCTGGAGTTCAGGTCAGGAGAGCTGGCAGGCTAATTGAGCACAGTAATACCATGTAATAAACCATTTCCCAGTAGTTTTGGCACTATGAGCAGGTGCCAGGTCATGCTGAAAAATTAAATCTTTATCTCCATAAAGCTTCTCAACAGATGGAAGCATGAAGTGCTCCAAAATCTCCTGAGAGCTAGCTGCATTGACCCTGCCCTTGATAAAACACAGTGGACCAACACCAGCAGCTGACATGGCACCCCAGACCATCACTGACTGTGGGTACTTGACACTGGACTTCAGGCATTTTGGCATTTCCTTCTCCCCAGTCTTCCTCCAGACTCTGGCACCGTGATTTCCGAATGACATGCAAAATTTGCTTTCATCCAAAAAAAGTACTTTGGACCACTGGGCAACAGTCCAGTGCTGCTTCTCTGTAGCCCAGGTCAGGCGCTTCTGCCGCTGTTTCTGGTTCAAAAGTGGCCTGACCTAGGGAATGCGGCACCTGTAGCCCAGTCCACTGCTTCCACAGGTTCCCCAAGGTCTGGAATCGGCCCTTCTCCACAGTCTTCCTCAGGGTCCGGTCACCTCTGCTGGTTGTGCAGCGTTTTCTGCCACACTTTTTCCTTCCCACAGATGTCCCACTGAGGTGCCTTGATACAGCAATCTGGGAACAGCCTATTCGCTCAGAGATTTCTTTCTGTGTCTTACCCTCTTAATTGAGGGTGTCAATGATGGCCTTCTGGACAGCAGTCAGGTCGGCAGTCTTACCCATGATTGCGGTTTTGAGTAATGAACCAGGCTGGGAGTTTTTAAAAGCCTCAGGAATCTTTTGCAAGTGTTTATAGTTAATTGGTGGATTCAGCTGATTAGCTCGTGAATGGCTCGTTTAGAGTACCTTTTCATGATATGCTAATTTTTTAATTGGAATTTTGGGTTTTCAAGAGCTGTATGCCAAAATCATCAGAATTAAAACAATAAAAGACCTGAAATATTTCAGTTGGTGTCCAATGAATCTAAAATATATGAAAGTTTAATTTTTATCAGTACATTACAGAAAATAATGAAATTTATCACAATATGCTAATTTTTTGAGAAGGACTAGTATATAGTGAAGGTATTTCCATAGGAACACAGACTGTTTATTTAAACAAGTCCTTGAATAGTGGTAATTCAATAATCTTCTTGGCTTTCAAACAGTAGAACTGTCACCCCTGAAGGGCAGTGGGCAGGTGTTTGGGATCTGTGATGAGGTTAGGTGCCCCAGTCACCATGTGTCTCTACTGTCATGTGTGTGTGTCATAAGACAGTGAGTCAGAGTAGGACCTGTCTATCCACACATGCAAAGACTGGATCCAGCTGTTTGTGCGAAAAAACTGCCAAATTGGTTCAATGGACAAGAAGGCAGACCCAGCAAAGTGCAGTGAGCGCAACCAGGGCATAGTGAAACACACAGGACACTACTCACCATCGACTATGTCATGCCTCTTGACTCAGGCAGACTGGGACGAGAGCGTGAGGCTGATGACCTGTGCAACTGTCCCTCACTTAACTCCAAGTTAATTGCAAGTCATGACTCAACACATACCGCACAACCCCAAAATCCTGTGAGGATGGGCAAGTGGCGAAGCAGCAGGTGTTGATTCACTGGAAGCTGTAGTCATGGAGCGACACACAGGCAGCCCAAGCCATAGTCTTTTTCTACTGGACCAAAGCAGCAGTAAAGTTCGGCAGTCACCTGGGTGAATGAGCAGCTCTCTTTAAGATTCACTCCCTGCCCACCTCCATACATAGCCTGCTTCACTTCACCTTGGCTAGCAAACCGCGGCTGGCAGGAATCCCTAAAAGCAGTTGAACACAAGAAAGAGGAAACAAGTCAAGGTACTCAATCTTGGCATGTGGAATGTGTGAACTCTGCTGGATAACACCAAAGCAGATGGACAAGAAAGGAGAACTGCACTTGTCGCCAAAGAACTAGCTTGCTACAACGTTGACATGGCAGCCCTCAGCAAAACTCACCTTGTGGACAAGAGCCAGGTCACAGAGCATGGTAGCAAGTATACCTTTTTTCTGGAATGGACTCAGTAGCACCAAACGGTGAGAGACAGGCATTGAATTCGCCATCAGATCCCACCTCACACGAAAATTAATGAAACTCCTAGAGGGTATCAATGATTTTCTGATGTCATTTCATCTCCCACTTGGAAACAACAAAACTGTGACACTGATCAGTGCATATGCTCCAACAATAACCAATCCAGAGGACATCAAGGACAAGTTCTATGAATATCTAGACACCCTGATTGCAGCAGTACCACAGTCTGAGAAACTTTTCGTCCTTGGAGACCTCAATGCCAGCGTAGGGAGAGATCACCAAACCTTGGAAGGGATCATTAGAAAACCCAGCACTGGCAAGTTCAACAGCAACAGCTTCCTGATCCTCAAGTTGTGTGCCACCCATGACCTTGTCCTCACCAACACACTGTTCCGTCTCCCCACCCGTAACAAGACATCGTGGATGCATCCAGGCTCCAGGCGTTTGTATCTAAGTGACTATGTCATCACCAGGAAGAGGGATGTACAGGATGTGAGAGTGATTAAAGCCATTTGTGGTGATAACTGCTGGACAGATCATGGACTCACAGTGCCCAAGTGCAAACCTCACATCCTGCCCATGAGATGACCCCAAGGCCAGAAGACTGCAAAGAGGCTGAACATGTCCAAGCTGAAGAACATCAACATTGCACAATAATTCACTAGAGGCCCCTACAAAAGGCTACAACACACACCACAAAATGATCCAGACAGCACAGAGAAACTGTGGGCAGAATTCAGAGTTGTGGTGCACACCACAGCCTTTGTACACCTCGGCCCTTCAACTCGCAAGCACCAGGATTGGTTCAATGAGAATGGCGAGGAGGTATCGGCACTTCTGTCAGAAAAACACCAGCTGTTAAGAACACACCAGAACGATTTCTCGTCATGAGCGAAGAAAGACGCCTTCAACGGGGCAAAAAACAAGGTACAAAAGAAACTCTGTCATATGCAAGACTCGTGGTACAGCGAAAAGAAAGAAGAAATACAGGGCAAAGCGGACAGTCACAACACCAAGTGTTTCTATGACGCCTTGCAGACTGTCCACTGTCTTCTACCCCTCCTCACTGCATACGGGACATAGCTGCTGACTGAGAAGAAGCAGATTCTGGAACGGTGCGCTGAACACTTCAACCAGGTCCTAAACCACCTTGCCATGATCAACGATTAGGCCATCACCGACCTGCTTCAAGTAGAGATAAAAAGAACCTCAGCAATCTCCCCACATACAGATATAGAGGATACAGAGGAGAGACTGAGATGGAGAGCAGCTGAAAGAAGATCTTGTTCTTCTCCTTTCGGCTTTTCCCTTCAGGGGTCGCCACAAAGAATCATCTGCCTCCATCTCACCCTATCCTTAGCATCTTCTTCTCTTACACCAACTACCTTCATGTCCTCCTTCACCACATCCATGAATTGTCCCTTTGGTCTTCTTCTAGGCCTTCTACCTGGTAGTTCAAACCTCAGCATCTGACTACCGATATAATCACTATAGCTCCTCTGTACATGTCCAAACCATCTCAATCTAGCCTCTCTGACTTTGTCTCCAAAACATCTTACATGTGCTGTCCCTCTGGTGTACTCATTCTTGATCCTATCTATCCTTGTTCCTCCCAAAGAGAACCTCAACATTTTCATCTCTGCTACCTCCAGCTCAGCCTCCTGTATTTTACCCTGGGCCACTTCATTCTCTTCAATGCCCTCCTCACTTCAGTCTGGTGGTTTGGGGGGAGGGGGTCTGGAGGAAGTCCAACTTAAATTAAATACTTGAAATGAATAAAATGTATTTTTTTTATCATCTTGTGTTATTATTTGTACTTTGTAAGTTTTTAAATAATGATAATAATAATTATATATATATATATATATATATATATATATATATATATATATATATATATATATATATATATATATATATATATATATATATATATATATATATATATATATATATCAGTACAGTTCATTTTCTGTAACCGCTTCATCATAATTAGGGTCACGGGGAGACTGGTGCCCATCCCAGCCAACTCAGGGCGAGGGAAGAGTACACTCTGGATAGCTCACCAGGCCATCGCAGGGTGGAAGCATGCTGACGGCTTTGCAGCCTACTCTTTTTACGAAAGTCAGCAATGGTTCTTTTACATGCCTCACACCATAGACAGTGGGAGACATGGCCGGCATAGCCGTCGGTGTGTATCTGCCCTGTGATGGCCTGGCCAGCTGGCCAGGGTGTACTCTGCCCTTGCCCATAGTTTGCTGAAATGGGTGCCAGCCTCCCTGTGACCCGAATTACTGTGAAAGACATCATGTCATGTTCTTGTTCCAAATATGCCACACAGTGACCCACAGGATTGAATACCAATGACTTCACATGTTGTGAAGACCCTTGATAGACCTATCTTGGCTAGCTCTTACCTATGGTTTGATCACATCTGGAACCCCTTCAATTTGTTTACCTCCGAGTTGAGGACAACATCATCTGCCTGTTTCAAATTAACCGTAGGTGTGATTGTAAATGTTTTTTTTTTTGTGTGTTGGCCCTGCAGTGGTGTGAGGAGCTGTGTTTTTCCAGTGTCAGTTAAGATGGGAGTTTTCCTCCCCGCATCAATAGTAAGATTAAGTGGCTTTGCAAATGAGTGAGTGAGTCAGTGAAAGTATTAAGTCCACTTTGCCTTCATCAAATAAATGTGAATAAACTTAGTGGATGATGCTTGAATTGTCATAGCTGATAAACGCTTTTCATCACAGACATTTGAAATAGGCAGCATCACCATCCCAGTTTAAATATGCAAAAAGTAAAACATCAAATTTTGTTTTTATTTGATTTTATAGTGTTGCTCTGTAGTATACATTCCATCCAAAAACTGCCCTGCCTGATAATATTTTGTTGTATTGCCTTTACCCTATAAATAAATACAGAACATAATTGTCATGGCATTGTTCCATATTTTTGAGGCTCAGCAAATACTAGTCTGTGTCACTAAAATGAAATCAGCTGATGATTTGAATCTCCTGAATAACCAGATTATACATTAATCTTTATTTTTCTACCATGATAGCATGGATTTAAAATTGAGGCACAAATATTAAAACAGTAGGATGCTATTGCACAGTTTGAGATATCCTTACCAAGGTGCCATTTAACAATAATTCTGCTTCAATTTTCTGAGTATTTAGTTACATATGTGACACAACCATACATTATATTCACATATAAACTCACAGTATAATAATAGTAATTGACACTTACCTATTACCAAGAGAGTAACATGTACACCTTTAATAAGAATCATTGTGTAATAGCTGAGAGACAAAGTGAAAATGATCATCTGATGAACTTCTGTGTTAAAGTTGTACAGCAGACTAAACAGGACAGTAAAATGGTAGATGGAAGGTAGTGGTCAAAACCACAGGTATGAATACGAGCTTGCTAACTTATTGCATACAAGTGCAGCTCTGTGGTTGGAAAAAAGGTTCAGAGCTAAAGTGGCCAGTTATTGCATATGGTTCAGCTGTGGTGTAAGAGATGACATTATTTTATTCTCAAATCGAAAAAGACATCTGGTATTCGCTACACAGATGCATATGTTTGCGATATTGTAATGGTATGCAGTTGATGTGTAATGCATGCTTTTATAGGATATAAAGCTTGAAATGAATGATTATCACATGAACACATTCCTTTACCAAACATATTAATTACATGTAATAAACAGATTTAGGATAAACAGTACTTGGTCATGCACAATACATACTTAAGAAATCAGATCATGGGTCCATGCATGGATTTGTGTGTGTGTGTGTGTGTGTGTGTGTGTGTGTGTGTGTGTGTGTGTGTGTGTGTGTGTGTGTGTGTGTGTGCGTGTGTGCGTGTCTGTGTGTGTGTGTGTGTGATTTTCCTTGACATGGAATATATTATTGTAGGCCGACTAATGCTCACAAGACTTTCAGTCTATGGTGCAAAGCTAATTATCTTCTCCTTGTATTGTCTAAGTGAAGAGTACAGTATGCAATTATCCTCAAGAAGTCTTTTACTGCACACTATTCAGAGCTTTGTGGGAAGCAAAGAAAGTACACTCATCAAATTTAGTTGTTAATGCCACAATAAACTGCCAGTGCAAGGTGACACACTGCTGTATTGGTTAGCATGTCTGCCTCGCAGCAAGAAGGTCCTGGGTTCATTTCCCTGCCTGGGCGCTTCTGTGTGGAGGTTGCACATTCTCCCCGTGTGTGTGTGTGTGTGTGTGTGTGTGTGTGTGTGTGTGTGTGTGTGTGTGTGTGTGTGTGTGTGTGTGTATGGGTTTCCTCCTGGTGCGCTGGTTTCCTCTCACAGTTCAAAAAACATGCACAATAGGTTATTTGGCTGTTCCAAATCTCCCCGGTGTGTGAATGGTTGTGTGTATTGGCCCTGTGATGGCTTGGTGAGCTGTCCAGGCTGGACCCTGCCCTCGCCCGGAGTCAGCTAAGATGGGCACCAGCTTCTCTCTGACCTTAATTAGGATTAAGTGGTTCAGAAAGTAAATGAATGAATGAATAATCCAGTGCAACAAATGGAAGAGTCTCGGCCCCCACAGTGCGAAACAGCAAAAATTTGGGAAATATCATATTTGCATACAATAAATAAATAAAAACCTTTACATTGATGATACATTCAAACACAATGGACGAAATCAAAGGTGAGTGGATCACATCTTGGGTAAATGGTTTCATAAACAGTCTACAGTCAACTGTTGATCTTACTCTGTTGCTCGTACTTCGTTTGTTTCAGAAGGTCGGATTAATGGTTTTAGATGCAACCTTCTCTGCAAAAACTAAACACCACAAAATTAGCAAAAAAAGCATTTCATTTAATTCAATGATGTGTATAGTATGACAGACATCAAAGATGAAAGAAATGAGTAGAGCAAAAGATTTGATGAATTTCCGGCAGAGCCACCCACTTTAGATCAAGTTGCAGCTATGTGGTTATGCTTTGTGTGTGTGTGTGTGTGTGTGTGTGTGTGTGTGTGTGTGTGTGTGTGTGTGTGTGTGATCACCTTGGATGGATTAAATACAGATGTCAAAATGTCTACAACAGAATTCAAAAGTATAAAATAATTTTAAAAATTAAATAGGCATAATATCAAACCAAAAGTGAAAAGTAATTGGGTATGCAGCCAGAACCGTCTCGACCAGGCATCAGAAACCTATGGCTTGCAAGCCAGATGTGGCTCTTTTGATGACTGCATCTGGCTCTCAGATAAATCAGGCAGCCTTTCTGAACAGATTAACTAATACATAATTTCCCTGTCATTTAAATAAAAAAAACAGGAAAAAAAAATCATCAAATAAAAGAAAAACAGATAAATAAATCACACATTTTAATCTATACATCTATTTTCAATGCCACTTGTCGCTGTGGCACGCAGCGGAGAGCCAATCCTTTCTGTACTCCAGTGTGAAGGAGTGTCCAATACCTTGTAACTAATTTTATTGGATTATAAGCAACAGCCAGCAGGTGTTGTTTTTGGGTCAAGAGGTAAATTTCACTTGAAAAAAACTTCAACCCGCAGATCAGCTGATTGCCCAAACTCAGAACGCGCTTCCTGTCACATACCACAAACTGCAGAGTGTGAGTCTTGTATTGACCATGTTTGGCTCTATGCATGCAAGCAGTCTTTCTCACAAGTGAAAAACATCAAGACCAACCTGCGGTCATGTTTAACAGATGGACGCCTAAACGCCTGCCTAAACGCCTGCATGAAGCTGAGCCTCACCACGTATCAACCAGACGACAAAACCATCAGCAAAACCATGCAGCACCAGAAGCCACATTAATAGTAAGAAGTACTTTTCTTATTGTAACACATGTAAACACATGGTTACTAATTTTATTGGAAAAAACCCTAGTTTCCAACACTCCCTGAAAGCACTAGTTTCCTAGTCCCCTTGAACGCGTCATAGGCACGTGCTGCATGCGACCAGCAGAGCGTGTAGGAGAGCGTGAGGAGCAGGACGCATACAGAGCCCTCGAAAAGCGACACGAAGCCTTGTATGTGTTTTGTTCTCTCTCAATCGAACCGGGTGGAGAGAGTTTGTTTTCTTGGAAACTCCGACTGGTTTTTTTAGTGGATCTGGATTTGATCTTGAAGCTGGTTTCGGACACGGATGGCGAGCCAAATCCAGTGGGAACTCTTGGTAGATCCAGAAGCAGTGTGGCCAACTGTTCTCTGGATGCGAGAGTAGATCTACAGACCCAACCACTTCAAATCACAGGATCCCAGATAAGAATAAATAAAAACACCTTTATCCCAAACGGATCAGAATCCTGGAAAAGACTCCCGGGTTCACACGAATCAAACCTTAGAGATTTAAGCTTATTTTATTTTATTTTTAATTTGTAAAGAAAGTTCTACAACATTGTTTGCACTGTTTCTTGTAGTATTGTTAATTGTAATAAATCTGCCGGCTGTTCAAATTCAAATCTCCACAATTCATTTTACTCCTCTAGAACCTAGTATAAAATCTAGCACAGCTATATCAAGCTGGTGTTACATCAAAGTGGCGAGCCAGCCAGGAGGAGTTTTGGCTACATTTTGCCTCTAAATTAATAATTTGGCATACAGTTTGGCAGTTTTATGACAGTTTTTGTACAACTTTTCCCACAAAAGAAATATGGATATCATTGAACGTGAAGGTATCAAAGTACCAAATGCTGTATTAATTAGTGGTTTTTCTGGCACTGAGACTGATGAAGAAGTTATTAAGTTTTTAGAAAAGTATGGTTCTATTACACGAACAGTGAAACTTACTACTTCTGACCCTGACTTTGAAAATACAGCCGTAGTTGAGTTTGAGTATGGCACTGCTATTGAGTCAATTCAGGCTGAACTACCATGTCAAAGAGCAACATCTGACCCAAAGGTTGTTCACAAAATTCAGCTCTTATCCCCACTTTATAGTGATAAGTTAACAGCTGATCTGACCAAGTCTTTTCTCTTTGATTTAAAGGGAATTGCCAAAGCAAGCGGAATAGATTATGAGAAACTGTTGCTTGGTGAACTTAGCAAACTTCAGGCCTCTGCTGCTGAAAGTGAAGGTATAGCTTCCACTGACGCTACTCCAGTAACTGAAAGTTTAACAGGTGATTCTGTTGTGACACAAACAAATAGGGAAACTCTCACAACTACCTCAAACTCTGATATTCCCAGTTCTCCAATCAACAGCAGACCAACTCCTATTTTAAATCCCGAACACTTGAGCACCCCTGAAGTCCAGAGGGTGATTTTCGAGCACATTGTCAAAAGTGCTGACACGTCCCAAACTTATCTGAACTCTTCCAAGTTCAGGTCGTTCTCTGGAAAATTTCCGTGCCCTAATACGGAAGTAGATTATGACACTTGGCACAGTCATGTTGAGTTTTATCTTGCCGACTCTTCTGTTTCTGAAAGACAGGTAGTAAGAAAAATTATTGAAAGTCTCTTACCATGTCAAACATTTGGGCCCCTTGTCCAGCCCAAAAGACTTTTTGAGCTTGCTCGATTCTGCATACGGGAATGTAGATGATACTGATGAGCTGTTTGTGAAATTTTTGAGCACAAACCAAAATGCCGGAGAAAAACCTTCAACATACTTGCACCGGCTCCAGACTACATTAAGCAAAGTTGCTAAAGGGGGAGGCGTTACAGTCAGTGATTTTGATCGACAGCTTTTAAAACAGTTCTGTAGGGGGTGCTGGGATGATAACCTAATTGCCAGCCTCCATCTAGAACAAAAGAAATCCAGCCCACCTACCTTTTCTGAACTTCTTTTGTTGCTGCGAACAGAGGAGCATAAACAAGCAGCTAAGTCCACTCGCATGAAGCAGCACTTAGGGCTTTCAAAAGTAAAGGTACAGTCCAACCCTTTAAATGTTTATGCAGACACTGAGTTTCAAGCTGCTGCTGCAGACAATTCTAGTAAAACGTCTACCAAGAAACTGCAGAAACAAATTGCTCAACTGCAAGAACAGTTAACTTCCTTAAAAGCGTCCATGGAAAAGACAGTTGAAAAGAAACCTCAGACAAAGTCCCCCAAAGTTGCAAAGAAACAACAGAGGAAAGGGACACAAACACAGAACTCACCGCTGAAAAGTGAAAGCTTTGGCAAAGGTAACAAAAAGCCTCGCCCATGGTTCTGCTTTAACTGTGGCGAGGATGGCCATATAGTTCCCTCTTGTGACAGTGACCCAAACCCCAAAGCTGTTGAAGCTAAGCGCAAAGAGCTTAGGTCAAAACAAAAGGCTTGGGAGAACCAATGTAACACTGATTTAAACTAGTTCCTGTTTCAGTTGAGGGACAAACTGGAACTAGTAGCGACACAAGTCCCACTCAGAAACCCCAGCCAAAACAGAGTTGTACGCTAATGAGTAAACACCATTCTAGCTTTCCCAAGGGCTTAATAGGTAAGAAGTGCACTGCTAATATAAACATAGCTGGCGTTAGCTGCAATTCTCTATTAGATTCAGGGTCGCAAGTTATGACTATTTCACACTCCTTTTACCAGAGACACTTGGTTGATTTTCCAATCCAGCCGATCAGTGACCTAGATGTTGAGGGTGCAAACGGTCAGGCGGTACCTTATCTAGGCTATGTAGAAGTTCCAGTTGGTTTTCCAAAAGAGTTTGTTGAGTCTGAGCCTCAAATTTCTACATTAGCACTAATAGTACCTGATTTGCGCTCCAGCACAGACTTGCCAGTGTTAATTGGTACAAATGCCCTCGATGTTTTATATGAGGAACATTGTCGAGACACTCCCATTCTACCAGCTGTCTATGGCTATAGTCAGATTTTAAAAATCCTCGAGCACAGATACGAAACAAAGAGCACAGGGAAGCTTGGGCTAATGACACTGAAGGGCAACACACCTTATGTTATTCCAGCTCACGAGAAGGTCTGTCTTGAAAGCTGTGCCCACTTAAGTTCGCCACTCACAGACAAATGGGCAGTAGTAGAGCAGCCAATGTCCTCAGCCCTTCCAGGTGGAATCTTTGTTGACTGCTGTCTTATCACAGTGCCAAGTCAAAGTCCTTACAAGCACCCTGTTTGGATAAGAAATGAAACCGATCATGACATTATGCTTCCTGGCAACTGTGTCCTTGCTGAACTGCATGTTGCAGACCGAGTTTTTGAAACTCAAAACCTGTCCAATACCAACTCAGCAGGTTGTTGTCGCTTGACTGCAGACTCCTCATCACCGAAGGACCAGTTGACTTTTGATTTTGAAAATTCCCCTCTGCCTGAGGAGTGGAAAAGTCGCATCACACAGAGTCTGAGTGCTTACAGTGATGTCTTCGCATGCCACGATCTTGACTTTGGCCATGCCACTAGAGTTAAGCATAAAATCAAGCTTAAAGACGAAACACCCATAAAACAGAGATCGAGGCCTATTCACCCAAATGACTACGAAGCTGTTAGGAAACACCTCAAAATGCTTCTCGATGCCGGGGTAATAAGACCATCGGAATCCCCTTTCTCGTCCCCCATCGTTGTAGTTAAGAAAAAGACGGGTGAGGTACGTCTCTGTGTGGACTACCGTAAGGTTAACGTACAAACGGTTAAAGACGCTTACGCGTTACCAAATCTTGAAGAGACCTTCTCCGCTCTATCTGGGTCAAACTGGTTCTCTGTCATGGACTTAAAGTCGGGCTACTACCAGATAGAGATGGATGAGGAAGATAAGGCCAAAACAGCGTTTGTATGCCCCCTAGGGTTTTATGAGTTCAATCGAATGCCTCAGGGAATCACAAATGCTCCCAGCACCTTTCAGAGGTTAATGGAGAGGTGCATGGGAGACATTAATCTTAAGGAGGTGCTCGTCTTCCTAGACGATTTGATTGTTTTCTCAGACTCCCTAGAGCAACACGAACAGAGGCTAAAGCATGTTTTGGACCGTCTTCGTGAATATGGCTTAAAGTTGTCCCCAGAAATGTCGCTTTTTCAGACATCGGTTAAATATTTAGGCCATATTGTTTCAAGAAATGGCGTAGAAACAGATCCTGAAAAAGTAGCAGCCATTAAGACCTGGCCAGTGCCACAAAACTTGAAGCAACTCAAGTCGTTTTTAGGGTTCACCGGCTACTATCGCCGATTTGTTAAAGATTATTCAAAGATAGTTCGGCCCTTAAACGACCTTACATGTGGCTACCCACCTTATAGAAAAGTCCAGAAACGAACCGACACTTCTAAGTATTTCAACCCTCGAGAACCTTTTGCCGAGAGGTGGACATCTGTCTGTCAGTCAGCCTTTGAATGCATTAAGGAGAAATTAACATCCTTCTCCTGTATTGGGCTTTGCAGATCCAAAGCTCCAATATGTTCTGCATACCGACGCCAGCTCTACAGGCCTAGGTGCCGCTCTTTATCAAGAGCAAGATGGTAAAATGCGCGTCATAGCCTATGCCAGTAGGGGGCTGACACCAAGCGAAATCAGATATCCAGCTCATAAGCTAGAATTTCTAGCTCTGAAATGGTCCATTGTAGAAAAGTTTCATGATTACCTTTATGGTAATGAATTCACAGTTGTAACAGATAATAATCCGCTTACATACATTCTGACCACTGCAAAGCTTGATGCAGCTAGCTATCGCTGGTTAGCAGCGCTATCCACCTTCAATTTCCAAATCAAATACAGAGCTGGAAAGGCTAACCAGGACGCAGATGGCCTATCACGAAGGCCCCACCAAACACTAGCTGCGGATTATGTGACATTAGAAGAGGAGAACCGAATACAACAACTCACCTCACGTCTTCTCGGATCCCCTCCTCGATGTAGTGATTTATGTCCTGATACTATTGCAGCAGTATGTCACAAGCATTTTCTCAACGAGAAAACCAAAGATTCACCTCATGTCATTCTTGTTGAGTCCTTGGCTATGAATGCTGACGCAATTCCTGATGTATACAGTGATGCTGAAACATCTGGTCAAGTAACTGTTCCCTTGTTTTCTGCTCATGAGCTTAAAGAACAACAAAGATCTGACCCAAGCATCAATCGTGTCATTCAGTTACTTGAAGCTGGAGCAGATGTTCCACATAACAACAGAGAAACATTTGAGATAAAACTGATGCTCCGAGAATGGAAACGTCTTGAAATGAGGGATGACCTTTTGTTCAGGAGACGACAATGTGACCCAGATACAACTTACCAGCTTGTACTCCCTGTCTCACTTAGACCCACTGTTCTAAAGCTACTCCACGATGACATGGGTCAAATGGGGTGGGAGAGGACTTATGAACTAGTGAGAGCAAGATTTTATTGGCCTAAGATGGGTCATGACATTGAGACCAAAATAAAGAACTGTGGTCGTTGTGTTCGAAGAAAGTCCTTGCCTGAAAAGGCCGCGCCTTTAGTTAACATTAAAACCACGCGACCAATGGAATTGGTCTGCATGGACTTTCTTTCGATTGAGCCCGATAGTAAGAGTACCAAGGACGTTTTAGTCATCACAGATCATTTTACAAAATATGCGGTGGCCTTGCCCACTCGTGATCAAAAGGCAACCACTGTGGCTAAAAATCTCTGGGAAAACGTTTTGGTTCACTACGGGTTCCCCGAACGCCTCCATAGTGACCAGGGGAGGGATTTTGAGTCACATGTGATTAAGGAACTGTGTGCTATTACAGGCATCAAAAAAGTGAGAACCAGTCCTTATCACCCGAGGGGTAACCCTGTAGAGCGATTCAATCGCACCCTCCTTAGTATGTTAGGTACTCTGAAGGATGACCAAAAAGTTCATTGGCGTGCTTTTGCCAAGCCTCTCACACACGCCTACAACTGTTCAAAGAGTGAGGTTACTGGGTTTAGTCCTTATGAGTTGATGTTTGGCCGTAAGCCTAAGCTACCAGTTGACCTTGCCTTTGGGTTGCCCGTTACAGGGGACTCACCTGCATCCCATTCTCAGTATGTGCGCAGTCTAAAGGCTAAACTCGAAGAAAGTTACCAAATTGCCCTTGAAAACTCCAAAAAGTTGCAGAGCGCAATAAGAGCAGATTTGATAAGAAAGTCAGAGAATCCACTCTTGAAGCAGGAGATAGAGTTTTAGTCAAAATGTCCGTTTGCGCAATAAACATAAACTTGCCGACAAATGGGAACGCATGGTGTACCGTGTTGTCAAGAAAATGGAAAATGTTCCTGTGTATGTGGTTCGACCAGAGAGAGGTGATGGTCCAAGTAGAACTCTTCACCGAGACCTTTTACTTGCGTGTGGTGACCTCTCAGACATTGAGGATGAAGTTGAGACAAGACCAAAACCTCCACGTAGACGCAAAACTCGACAAAGGCCTTCGAACCCCAGGACACAGATCTGTCAGAATCAGAGGAGGAGTATGAACCCATGCCAGGACAACCTTCAATCGAAACAGAGACATTCATTAAGATTTATGACAATAATCAAGACCAATCAAATGTACGAAACCAGACAACAAACTCGGACATTTCAAATGAACCACTCTCACTCAATAAGGATACCTCCTTGCACCCAACAGTTTCATTTGAGACAGACACAGACGAGATGGACAATGAACAGGAAAATCAGAATGAGGCCGAACTACTCAAAGAGGAATCACATTCAGATGTCATGGAAGGAGGAGATGATGAAAACCAAATACAAGGAGGACCAGACGTTAATATTGTGGACACAGAGCAAAATGGTGATGTGATTGACCAACAAACAGAACAGACAATTGAAACAACAAATGAAACTCCCAATGTGAGAAAATCTGAAAGATTAAAGCGAGCCCCAGGACGGTTTCATTACCCTCAATTGGGTCAACCGCTGATATCTTTTGCACAACGGTTCTTGGATAACTTTAACCAAGCCCTAGAGTCATTTAGTAGCTATGAAAACCATCAGATCTATGATGTTTAAACAAACATTTAAGTCCATGACGGGACTCATGCTTATTCAAGGGGGGAGGGTGTAACACATGTAAACACATGGTTACTAATTTTATTGGAAAAAACCCTAGTTTCCAACACTCCCTGAAAGCACTAGTTTCCTAGTCCCCTTGAACGCGTCATAGGCACGTGCTGCATGCGACCAGCAGAGCGTGTAGGAGAGCGTGAGGAGCAGGACGCATACAGAGCCCTCGAAAAGCGACACGAAGCCTTGTATGTGTTTTGTTCTCTCTCAATCGAACCGGGTGGAGAGAGTTTGTTTTCTTGGAAACTCCGACTGGTTTTTTTAGTGGATCTGGATTTGATCTTGAAGCTGGTTTCGGACACGGATGGCGAGCCAAATCCAGTGGGAACTCTTGGTAGATCCAGAAGCAGTGTGGCCAACTGTTCTCTGGATGCGAGAGTAGATCTACAGACCCAACCACTTCAAATCACAGGATCCCAGATAAGAATAAATAAAAACACCTTTATCCCAAACGGATCACAATCCTGGAAAAGACTCCCGGGTTCACACGAATCAAACCTTAGAGATTTAAGCTTATTTTATTTTATTTTTAATTTGTAAAGAAAGTTCTACAACATTGTTTGCACTGTTTCTTGTAGTATTGTTAATTGTAATAAATCTGCCGGCTGTTCAAATTCAAATCTCCACAATTCATTTTACTCCTCTAGAACCTAGTATAAAATCTAGCACAGCTATATCAAGCTGGTGTTACATTATTAACATGTTTGTTATAACAATGTTGTTTCGAATAAAGGTCAGCGTCTTATTATGCTCTAAAAGTGTTGGTATTCTTTTACCAGTTACTTGTATTCAGTATTTAAAAATTTTGATATGACTCTCAGAGAATTAGATTTTAAAAGAGATTTGTGTTTTTGGCTCTCTTTGTGACAGAATGAGTTTCAGCCAGGCCTAGAAATGCAGAAGACCGTGTAAGATGCCACAGAGCTGGTTTATTATTATAACGGGGAAAATCACAATAAACACTAAGCACTGGGAACTAAAGCATGGGTAAGTGGGCAAGGGTGGAACTGGAACCAGGAACCAGAGAGAGCAAAAGGGAACAGAGACGTGAAATGAGGAACAATGTTCTAACCCCAGGATGAGTGCGTTGTCTGCCTTAATAGCACGGTAGATTGGTGAGTAAGATCAGGTATGCACATTGCAATCTACCCACATATGTAAGCCACACCCCTCTGCTGGAGCCTGCAGCGCTTGAGAGAGAGAAAGAGACACGCCAAATACACAGTCCCACAACAACACGTGCCATAACACTCTTAGTCAACCCCTGATCCCGATCGCTGGTCTAGATCAAGAATGGCTGGTATCCCTGAAATAGAAATCTGTCCTGGATGCCCAAAATTCATTCATTTTTAGAGCTCTGTACACCAGAATAAGGCGTACACAAAGAATGTGTGCCATTATTTTAGTGCATATTGTATATACAGATGCTCCCCGACTTACGTTTTTAATTGGTTCCTGATATCCCAACGTAAGTTGAAAGTGAACGTAAGTTGTTACAGTGACGTATGACGTGTGACGTATGACACTCATACTGTACTATACATCCATAAATACCATTACAGTATCTCATAAAAAACCCTAAATCAATTACTATAAACATAAAATTGTAAAATAATATCAAATATATCAAATAATATCAACATTAATTTCAAATAACTCACTTATTTATACCGAGTCACTTTACATGAAGCTTAAAACAGACAATAATATTTGAAGCGCTCAATACCGAAAGTAGTGTACTTGCTGTGGGTTATACAGACTTCTGGTCTTTCAAGTGCACAAGGGTGCTGTTGAACTCGTTTAGAACACAGCCTGCACTGATGCAGTCTCCCAGAAAAGCAGAGAGTTCTTTCTTTTGTGTAAGTAAGTAAGTAAACTTTATTCAAGAGATGCATACAAAGAACAAGTAAAATCCTAATGAATATTAATATAAGTATACACTCTTAGGATTCTGGTAAAATATAATAAATATAGGGGCAGTGGTGGTCTAGTGGTATAGGGTGCTGGATCGCTGATCCAAAAGGTTGGGGGTTCGAGTCCCACTCTGCACAAGGTTGTCACTGCCCCCCCCCCCTCCTAGTGGAGCTAACTGGGTTATCAAAGGCCGGCCATGTCTCTCACTGTCTATGGTGTGAGGCATGTAAAAGAACCATTGCTGACTTTCGACAAGAGTAGGCTGCAAAGCCGTCAGCGTGTTTCCGCCCTGCGATGGCCTGGCGAGCTGTCCAGGGTGTACTCTGCCCTCGCCCGAAGTTGGCTGGGATGGGCGCCAGCCTCCCCGCGACCCAAGTTAGGATTAAGCAGGTACAGAAAATGAACTGAAATGAACTGAATAATAAATATAAACATTGTGCCGATCTTAGCAGATAGTTAATTCATCTCTGTGTATGAGACTTGCACCCATGCTAATAGACTTACACTTCCGACCAACCAGATTTCCTTAGGGTTACAAAAGTCCGCAAAACAGTGTAAACACAGAGATGATGTCTTAACACAAGGGTAACACTATATAACTGAGATTTATATATATATATATATATATATATATATATATATATATATATATATATATATATATATATATATACACACACACACTCAGTCTGTAGTTTGTAAACAATGAATGCAGCGTCATAGGCACGTCTAAACTCAAAATTTGACTTTTTTTTTTGGAAAAAAAAGGAAAAAAGGAAAACGTAAAATGCATGAATGTAAGCCGGGGAGCATCTGTAGGTTGCTGATAAAGGGCTTTTGAGAACTCTACCTGTTAAGCTTTGGCTCTCAGCCGAACCCAGAAATGCAGGCAGCAGTGTGCAGTGCAACAGGAATGATTTCTTTTACTCAAGGCAACACTGGAGACAGGAGACAAATACAAACACTGGTGGTGACAGAGGGAAAATAACAAACAATAAACACTGGTGACTGAGACGCTGTAAACTGGCTGAGCACAGCTATAACCAGTGGCCAGAGAGAAACATGGGGTATCAACTATAGGGAGTAGATTTGTGGAGTGGAATCAGGTGTGCGCTGCTGCAATCAGCTCGAGTAGCCTGCACCACTGGGGAGAAAAAGGAATTAGACAACAGAGCCACCAAATTCAAAGTCCCCCAGATTACAGACCATCAGACCTACCATAGTCAACATTGACTTTGTAATCTGTTGAGTAAACACAATATACTTCAAGTCCTTTTTGACTTTGAAGCACAAATATAACTTACGATACCTAATGATATATCACCGTGCCACTTCCATTCAAGTACATCTTATGGTGTAATCAGAGTTTACAAACTGATGTGTGTCGATAATGTGGTGTTTTCTGAAGATGCGAATGAGCCCAGATGCATATTGAAAATGTTTGATAACACTTTTAGAAGATTTGGGTCACAAATGTTTTACAAGAATACATAAACCATGGCCTTTAATCAAGATGATAGCATTAAAAATAGGAAACCCTATAAACCATTAATGGGAACAGCATGTCAGAAAATACATGTACATGTATGTGGGTCATTCGCTCTCTAACCTCAACAATAAGTGATTCTGTACTTCACAATATTCTCGGTTTATGAGAAATGGAATGAATTAAAACACACCCTCGCTGATCATGAGATAACGTAGCACTTAAAGTGCGTTGCATATTTGCCTTAAGGACAATGGTTGCCTTCAAAAACAAAACTTATTTGAGACAAGATGGAAGATGTCTTTAGACAAGGCACAAGTATTTCGCCACATGATGGTAAAAGAAGACTTCATATCCTAGTTAGAGCAAAGCGTCCCACTACCCAGGGAGACACACCCTAAGGCCAATCATCTGCAGCAAGGGAAAAAATGATGATTGGATGAAAGCAAGTGTAGGATCTCAGACTAAAGGGAAGAAATCTGAATAAACAGCTAAATGGATCATCGCAGGGCCAGCACACTCTGCACTCTACACCCTGCCCTCACCCAGAGTCAGCTGAAATGGGTGCCAGCCCCCTGGTAAGAATTTATCTTTGATCAGGTGCCGTTACACTGTTTTACAGTTACTTTTACACACACACACACACACACACACACACACACACACACACACACACACACACACACACAATCTTTCATACTGACACTTGAGGGTAAATTATCATAGCCAAATAGCCTAAGATCCATGTCTTTGGATAATGGGAGAAAGCCTGAGTATCCAGTGAAAACCCACATGAGCTTGAGATGAACATATAAACTCCACATGGAAACACCCTTCACTGAGCCTGTGATTTAGACTGAAGGCCTTCCTGCTGTGAGGCAGAACTGCTCAGCACTATTACTCAGAGGTTATGGGTTCAACAAGCTCTTCTCATTTTGTTGTTTAAACACATTGGCTGAGACTGTGCCAATACCTGACACTTCTACAAGGTACCGCCAGATGTTCAGGTACTGCCTGCCCTCCACCCCACCCACCTCTTGCTAAAGGGGAAATGTTTAGAGGAACCTCAGAGACCAGGTGAAAATAACTTTTTTTTTTTTTTTTTTTTTTTGTGCTGTAGATTGCCACACACATACCTTCTGCTGAAACATTCCCAACTTCAACCCTAAACAATAAAACAATGAAACTCTTACAATGATGTTCTTCATTAATTGATTGGGAATACAGGATGCATTGGATGTATTTGGATACAGTATATAAATTTAACACAGTTCATAATTATTACAGGAGCTGTATGAGAATACAGCCAGTGGGAAGCTGCTTTACACAACTTAAGACACATTTTTTATTACACAACCCTCCGTCCCTTTTTTCTCTAACAAATGTAATATCTCATTTGGAATTTAAGTTCTACTACAGCACTTGAATTCCAGAGGAAATATTTTTTTCTGTGCTCCTGCGAATTTTAAGAATAGTTTTAGCTTTCTTTCAGGGGCTTCATGAATATTTACGATGAATATGCCCTATTATGAGGATTTCGGAGGCATTCAGCTCTGCTATTTAAAGCAATTAGTTTGCACTTTCAATTAATGAAGAGAGTGGGATTCACAAGTTTAAGAGCACAGCTGAAAATAAATCCAAGGTCATGAAGACAGCATAAATTTGACGTGGACTTTTTATTATTATTTTTTCAATTATTTTATTTTATTTGTTTTAGAGCCTCCCCATGTCCTTAATTAAGACTAAGTGATTCACAAAATGAATGAATGATGACCACCTCTCAAAATTTTACGGTTCCCCGAAATTTTACACATTTTCTGTGAAACGATAAACATATACAATAGGTGTAAAATTAAGAGACATCCTCAGTGCAGGAAGGAGCGCTACCGCAGGTCTTTCATCCCCACTGCTGTCAAACTGTACAACGCCACTTTGTAACTGTCTGTGAAAAAAAAAAAAAACGGTTATGTGCAATACCCCTTAATCAACCACATCTACCCCACTGTGACTGTAAACCATATCAATCCATCTACTCTGCCCTCAGATACATGTACACTTGAATATCAGCCAGCCTACAAAGTTTTTTTATTGTATATTTTATACAATATATATCTTCTCTTTTTCTTTTGGCTGTTCCCTTCAGGGGTCGCCACAGCAAATGATCTGCCTCCATCTCTCCCTATCCTCTGCATCTTCAACTCTTACTCCAATGACCTTCATGTCCACCTTCACCACATCCATAAATCTTCTCTTTGGTCTTTCTCTGGGCTTTCTGCCTCGTAGTTCCAACCTCAGCATCCTACTACCAATATACTCACTATCCCTCCTCTGTACATGTCCAAACCATCTCAATCTAGCCTCTCTGACTTTGTCTCCATAACATCTAACATGTGCTGTCCCTCTGATGTACTCATTACTCCCAAAGAGAACCTCAACATTTTCATCTCTGCTATCTCCAACTCTGACTCCTGTCTTTTCCCCAGGGCCACTGTATATATATATATATATATATGTGTTTATTTTTTTATGCTTTATTGTTCTGTTCTAATTAACTCAAGGATGTTACACCTTCTGAGGTATTTGGCACCCCCTACTGACAGTACTTGAAGAGCCTGGAACAGTAAATTTCTCCATTATGAGATGAATAAAGCTGTATTTTATCTTATCTTATCTTAACATGAAATGTTGTCAAGACATCCCCAAAGTTACAGATATGATAGTCAGGGATTTAGGCGGGCAGTGGTGGCCTGGTGGAAAGTTGCTGGATCACTGATCCCGGGTTCTCACCCCAAAGTGCAACTAACTGGGTTATCAATTACTGTCTATGGTGTGAAGTTCATGTAAAGAACCATTGCTGACTTTCGACAAGAGGAGCTGCATAGTCGTCAGCATGTTTCCAACGATGCGATGGCCTGGCGAGCTGTCCAGGGTGTACTCTACCCTCACCCAGAGTCGGCTGAGAAGGCCCCAGCTTCCCTGTGACCCTAATTAGGATTAAACGGTTCAGAAAAAGAATGAATGAATTAGTGTCAATGACTATCTCATTATGATTTGCTTAAATTGGTGACTGCTCTTTGACACAATTTCATAAAGGAATTTTGATAACACCATAACCAAACACCAGGACAGGGTTCATACAGCCAATGCAAGAAAAAAATTCAAGCACTTTTAAAAGACTTTTCAATGACAAATATTGCATTTTCAAGAACCACTTTCATCAACTTGTATGCAACATCATTACAAGCAAGACGTTTGTAAGGATTGCTAACATATAATTCATGACATTTAAACAAAAATACTTTGAGAAACTATATGTTAAATGTCATATATAATCATATTCACGCCGATAAGCTGACACACACACACACACACACACACACACACACACACACGCACAAGCACACACACACACAGTACAGAGACGAGCTGCACACACACACACACACACACACACACACACACACACACACACACACACACACACACACAAGCACACACACACACACACACACACACACACACACACACACACACACACACACACACACACAGTACAGAGACGAGCTGCACACACACACACACACACACACACACACACACACACACACACACACACACACACACACACAGTACAGAGACGAGCTGCACACAAACACACACACACACACACACACACACACACACACACACACACACACACACACACACCACACACACACTGGTTGGGGAGCAGTGAACTCTTTACTGTTGCAGAGTGGCTGATGGGGTCATGGGGGTTAAATGCTTCAGTCTCCATGTATTTTGTCCACTTAGAGAAAGCGTATAGTCCTTTTCCCCAGAGGAATCTGTTGGAGGTGTGTGGGAATATGGGGTACCATTGCTGTGAGCTATCCTGCTGCTGTATCAACAAAGCAAAAGCTGTACATACATAACAACTCAGTCCCAGTGCTTGTTGGCTTGATGCACCATTGTCACCAATCATGTTTGTGATATTCTTGGATAGGACCTTAAAAGAGAAAACAATGTTCACCGAGTATGCCAATTTATATAAACATAAGTGGTTAAAGATTGCAGTGAAGACCAATTGATCAAGTGCGGATTGAAAAGGAAGACCTTCGGATAATTCACGGAACATTCACGGAAACCATGTTATACTCGAGGAACGACTATGGCACGACTTCATTTTAGAAGGAAGAGCTACAGAATGAAGGCAGAACGTTCACGTTCAACACGGAATGACTTAGGAATGACTGAGGAATGATTGAGGAATACCCAGTGTAACCATGCTTCAACAACGAAAAATCGGCAAAGATCAAAGGATTTGCTCCTGGTTCCGCCTATAAATATACGGATTCGACCAAAGAAGCTCATTCTCTCATTCATACTATATGTTTATAATTTATAATATGTTTCTAATGTACAATGAATTTAAAATTTAACATATGTTTGTAATTCACCATATGTTTCTCATGTGCAATATGTTAATAATTTACAATATTGCAATAACATATTAACATATGATAAATATCAATAATGTTCATACGTTCCTTTTACTTGCACATCAATAAATAATTCCAGACTAAAAACCATGCACAGAAGTCCAAACCACAGTGATTATAACTTTAAAATTTTATTAAATGAACAGGAAAACAGAAAAAATGAACTGGAATAATTTAATATTTAGAGTGGAAGTGACTTCCTTGAGTGTTCCGCAAGTCTTCCGTGTTATTCGCAACAATTCCGCAAATGTTCCGTATGTGTTCCGCAAACCTTCCGTGAGTATCCCATGGGGATTCTTTGGCTGCTTTTGACCATCCGAAAAGGGGGGAAGACTCGCGGAATGGTCAAGAACACTGGTGGAATTAAAATGAATGATCATGGAACATTTGAGGAATTGAGGGAACATTTGCGAAACGACTGAGGAACCTAAGGAAACACTGACGGAATTTTTTTCCGCAAACGTGGTTTTGAACATGTTTAAAATCACGTTCGTGGAAGATTTTGGCTTGCCGGAGGAGGAGAAATACTTTCGGAATCATAAAGGACATGGAAAATGACAGAATGACTGAGGAACGTTGGAGGATGACTAAATTTTTGCTTCCACAAGTCTGCCGCGCTCGAGTGAAATGGGGGTATAATCCATCGTGGAACATGCAGGGTGCAGTAATCTCAGTGGCTCTTATATTTTTGATACCAAACAGAGATTACTTACTGGCTTTTAGATGGGTAGCACAGGCTCCAGAAGATGTACTGAAACGTTAAAAAAAAAAGAAAAAAACTTGAATTATTTATGCGAGCTGTATTTATGAGAATAACAGTCAGAGTGCACCACTTCTGGAATCCACTGCTTTCAAAGTCAAGCTTTACCTGTTCTGTCTTTTTTTCTCTGTATATTTCATGCATAAACTTCCACTTTATTCTCTCTATTCCTACTGGTCTGGTATTATATCCATGAATTTTTAAAACATCTTTTGAACAAATTAAGGTGCTGTATTCTCTGATCCTGAACCTGAACCCTACCCAACACTTTTTAAAACTTCCTGCCAACCTCAGGCGACTCTGACGTTGCAAAGCTGTTGCAAAGCCTCAGTCTTGATGCAGGTGGGAACCATATACTGTACAGTACAGTATTACTTTCACAAGAGGTCGACACTGGTGGTAAAAACACCTGCTAGCTGATCTGCGCATGTGTCAAGTACCCTTTAATTCTATCTTGACAAGTCGGCTTCCATATACGGTAATAACTCTGCACAGGGTGCCTCTGACCTAATGTAGCTGCAGCTGAATGCCTCTGTCTAGAAGAGCAGGGCTGGTGTGGTGGTCAGCCAAAGCGAGCAAATAATCGGCTCAAGATTTCTGGTTGGGTGTTGTCTGAGGAGTCTGCTGATAGGTGTACGTCCTTGTAGTTAGTGGCTTGATCCACCTCCACATGTTCCTGGTATTGTTATTGTCAAAGTACTACTCACTGCATTGTTCATATTTGAGCTTGGGTTTTTTGATGCCTTTCTGCAGGGGCATGCCTCTCTGTAAGTCTGATCATCTCCTGACTTGAAGGCCTTCACCCGTTCTTTAAACAAGATGCACACCTTGCTTTTGAACCATGGCTTCTGGTTTAGGGACATTTTAACTGTCTTTGTTGTGCTCAAATTCTCGGTGCAGTAGTTTATGTATGAGCACAACTGATGTGTGACCCTCCACGTCTGCCCCCCTCTGTGAATATCCTCAGTCTGGAGAGTCTCTACAGTCCTGTAGGACTACAGCTACTTCTTCAGTTCACACCTGGTCTGTTTAAACTGCTGGTCTTTGACGACAGATTTTAGGTTTATAAACAAGAATGAGGGGCACTTGGAGCAGTGGGCTGCCACACACATTAGGGTGCCTGTACAGCAGTTAGGAAACTTCATTCATGAAGGTGAAGAAAGGAAATGCATCACTCACGCTCCCTGCCCCACATTTTTCCTTCTAGTTTGGGATTCACACCTGCGACCTTTTAGTTCCAAAAATGATTGACCTTGTTTGGCATGATGGTAAAGAACTGGTCCAGTGTATTTTTTTTTTCTATTGTTGGAAAACTCACATTTTTATAGGCTCTAGGAAGGACAGACGTCAGGTTTCATGGTTAAAGTCTCCAGCCCTGCAATAGCCTAGCAAGCTGTTCAGGGTGTACCCCTGATTAAGCGGTTACAGAAAATGATGAGACCTTATTCACGTTTCTTCCCAGACATGCTGGCCAGTCCACTCTGAAAGTAGCATGGCATGAGTCCAAGTTTCAGCTATTACCATAACACAGTAATCCATGAGGTGTGAAATAAAGCCCAGTCATAACTCCTCCATCCAGTTGAGCAACTGGGAGTTGGAAAGAAATAGACTCCGTATGGCCAGTTTGTACTAGTTAGCATTTAGCTTACACTTTAGACATGGTTTTCCCTCTTTTCTGTTTCCTGTGTCTCTGCCAGCTGCACCACTTCACTTTTGGCTTACTAATCTCTGGCAGAATGAAGTCCCAGCTGCTGTTATTATCAGAAGTGTAGTGGAAATTGCCCAAAACCATTAGCAGCTCAGCCCTGCTATACTTCGCATGTGCAACTGCCAGAGAATAAGCAAAGAAAATAAGTTTGCACAAAATAAAGAAAATTACTGCTAAAGCACAATAATGGGAATGGCACTAAAAGGGGACATCCTATAAGCATAATTCACTGCTAGTTTTTGCTGTTATGACTGTACGCACTGCTTTGGGCTTTTGGCCCATAGCTCTTTACGATCATGAGTAATTATTCTCATCCAGATTGTTACTGTCCAGTCATATATTTTATGAGGGTCTTCTTGCTCATTGATAGTTAAGTTTTTTTATTTATTTATTATTTTTCTACTGTACAAAATATTATGGATGATGCTTACAAGAACTGAAAATTTAGGAATTGAAAAATCATATAAGGCCAGTGACAAGTAAGTGTCACGGCTCAACATTCTTAATGCGAAGGTCATGGGTTATTTACCTTGGCACATCATGAGATGATTGTTGATGGACAGCTTGGTGCCCAATAATTTGTTTTTTTCTTTGTGGAAGTACCACCTTACCAATGCACACTAACCAGATTGATTTTATTTCGTAAAGCGGTGGTGTAGCTGTTGTATCCTTAATTATGAATCAATTCATTTCAAACCTTTAGTTAGAATATATGATATACTGTATAGTGCTGTATTTGTAATTATTTTTCTCTGTATCAAGGAACATATGTTTTGTTGTTGGTTTGTACACTTCTTGGCATCTGATAGCATGACACAAATAACCTTAACCATGACATGGTGGCCTAGATTAAAGTAAAAAGCTAAATTAATTTTATTGATGTCTGAGTTTTGAATTGAAGAGGTCATCCGTTCATTCGTTCCTTTCTGAACTGCTTAATCCTAGTAAGGTGCCCATCTCAGCTGAATCTGGGCAAGGGCAGACTACACCCTGTACAGCTGGCCAGACCATCTCAGGGCAGAAACAGGTTGATGGCTTTGCAGCCTACTCTTGATGAAAGTCAGCAATGGTTCTTTTACAGCCTCACACCACAGACTGTGAGAGACATGGCCAGCCTTTGATAACCCAGTTCGCTTCATGGTTTTTTTTTTTTTTTTGTAAGACTAAGAATATAAATGTATCTAAAATAGCTACAATTGAGAATATTTACAACCATGAGTAAACAGCAATGGACAGGGACAGTTGTGGTCTGATGGTAAAGGGCGCTGGATTGCTGATCCGGAAGTTGGGAATTCGAGTCCCACTCTCCACAAGGTTGTCACTGCCCCCAAGTGCATTTAACTGGGTTATCAAAGGCCGGCCATGTCTCTCACTGTCTATAGTGAGAGGCATGTAAAAGAACCATTGCTGACTTTTGTAAAGAGTAGCTGCAAAGCTGTCAGCGTGTTTCTGCCCCTTGCTAAAAGGGTTATGTCAGGAGGGGCATCCGACGTAAAAAACCTATGCCAAATCAAATATATGAATAAAATGCGTCGCTGTGGTGACCCCTGAAAAAAGATGAAAAGCCGAAAGGAAAAGAAGACAGCAGTGGACCAGGCATTTGTTGACCTTTGGTTCCTGTTACAATCACACACAATTACTGGAAAAAACAGATGTTGCTATTGCACTTGAAGTAGTGATATGTTGAATTATAGTAAGGCATCATACTGTTTGTCTATTAATTTTAGTCATTTTCTGTGCATGTCTTCTATGTACATGTCATAAAGCTGTAGAGTAGAATATCATGACTAAAGCAAACACCATGTAAAAGCAAGAAATTTTACTAGATACAGTTCCTCATTATTATAGAGGAAGTCTATTATTTGATTCCAAGAGACTATTGTATTAAAAAAAAAAAAAGTGCTTTTTTTTTTTTTTGCTTTAATTTTTGGAAATTTCTGATCTGAAACATTTTGTATGTGATGATCTTTGTTAGCTACTACACACTACGCAAAATCGTACATCAAACTTACCAATTTTATTCGATCAGTCTCTGTAACAGTAAAATGAGGTGTTCACTACCTGTAAAATTGAGTTTGCACAATATTTCAAGACCCCCTGTCACTGGGGAATGTCTATAATTTGATTGTTCCGCCGTACTTGAAAAAAACAGGAAAATATTTTGCTGTGTTCTCTTGGTAAATGTTTAACAACCAGTGAACAATTATAAACTGCTACAGTAAAAATATTGGGTGCACTGATTAAATGGAGCGATGAGTCAGATATGGACCTATCAGAAAGTGATGACGAGTATTTTTCACCCAATTCTCCTGCTTACTAACGTCATAAATTTAAAGATGTTCCTGGCATGTGCTTTTGTTTAATTTCGTGTTGATTGGTTCAACGGTTAAAGGAACAGCACCGGGAGGGGAAAGTAAGGGGTCTTTAAAAAAAAAAAAGAAAAAAAATACTGTTTTCTGTTTATTTTCAGCTTTCATGTAAGTAATTTGGTTGATTCTACAAAATGAATAATACAAATACCAGTAAAACTCTTTTATTGTTCTATTATTATTCATGTTTTCCACCTCAGTGCTAATAAGCACTTACCATTCCACGCCGATGGTAATCATTTTAATAAGTGCTCACCCACTGCAATTTTTTAAGCATCCTGCGCTTATCACATCAAATATTATATATATATATATATATATATATATATATATATATATATATATATATATATATATATATATATATATATATAACCTATAAACCACTTATTTGATATGTATATATATATATTTGTGTGTGTGTGTGTGTGTGTGTGGGTGTGTGTGTGTGTGTGTGTGTGTGTGATGCACAGGCTGTGCTGCAGCATGGGCAGGTAAAGGCTGCAGATGGTGAAACCAGGTTTTGAGACAGCACCCTCTCCTTTTGATGTTGTTTTCTTTTCTCTTGCTGCTACGCTCCTTAGGATTTCAAACTCCTGGCTTGCTTTTTGGATTGTGTACCGCTACTTGGGTCAGTCAGTGGCATCAACCTTCCAGGAACTGGGTTTGATTTTTGCCAGAGAAAGGTGTCTTTTTAGCTGGTCTTTGTATAGCTTTTTTTGGAGCACCGTGGTTTCGCTTTCCAGACTTTAGTTTCCCGAACAGGACAGCTTCTGGCATGCTAGAGTCCTCCATTCTTGCAGCATGCCCTGTCCATCACAGCTGCTGTTTAAGCAGAATGGACTCGATACTGGGAAGTTGAGCTTCTTCCAGGACATCCTCTTTAGACACATGGTCATGCCACTTAATGTTCAGGATGGAGCGTAGGCTATATGCGCAGCATATATGAGAGTAGGGATGACAACGACTCTGTAATTTTTGATTTTGGTAGTTAGCCGAAGTGAGTGGTTGTTCCAGACTGGCTTGGAAAGTCTACCGAAGGATCTGTTTGCAAGAGAGCCGATTGTCAAGGTCATGGTCAATTGTTGCGTTGTTTGACATCACACTGCCAAGGTAGGTGAAGTGTTCGACTGCATTCAGAGTTCTGCCTTCAATAGTGATTTGAGGGGGGAGTGTAGTTTTGCAGAGGTGCGGGTTGGAAAAGCACTTCGAAGTTTTTAGCTTGATTGTAAGCCTGATGGCCTTTGAGGCTTCAGAGAAATGGTCAACAAGGTTTTGAAGAGCAGCTTCTGAGTGTGCAGGAAGAGCAAAATCATCAGCGAACAGCAGTTCTATGATGAGTTGCTCCATTATCTTGGTGTAGAAATCGGACTTTGCGAGCAGCCGTCTAAGATTAAACAGGCTGCCGTCAAAGTGGAAACAGATGCAGCTTCCGTCTGGAATGTCCTCAATTGCTTTGTGTAGCATCATGCTGAAGAAGATGGAGAAAAGCTTGGGCACAAGCACACAGCCTTGCTTGACACTGTTGTGGATCGGAAGCTGTCTGAAAGGGTGCCATTGTGCGCCACCTGACCTTTCTGGCCCTCGTAAAGATGAATGTGAGGAACTTCAGTGAGCAGCCCAGGTGGGAAAGTATCTTCCATAGACTATCCCTGCTCATGGTGTCAAATGCCTGAGTCAGATTGATGAAGGCAACAAAGAGGCCCATGTTCTGCTCTCTGCATTTCTCTTGGATTTAACGGAGTACAACAATCATGCCAGTTGGCTCGGAAACCAAACTTGCTTTTAAGGTTGAAGTCTTTAATGATGGAGGGAATGAGTCTGTTCAGGAGAACGTGGGCAAGCACTTTACTTGCTATTGACAGGAGTGTAATATCACAGTAGTTTGAACAGTCCAATTTCTCCCCTTTGTTTTTGTACAGCAAACTGCATCCTTGAAGTCCTGTGGAAGAACGCCCTCTTTCAAACAGGAGTTGAGCAGTTCCTACAGTCTGCTGACCCCAACCTCCACACCATGCCAGTAGATCTCAGCTGGGATCCCATCCGATCCTGGGTACTTCCCAGGTTTCATTTGACAAATAGCAGTTTTGATTTTTTTCACTGTGGGAGGCTCATCAAGCTCATGCTTTGGCTCGATGATAGGGCCTTCCCGATGGAGGAGTCTGCCACTTTACACTGGTCACTGAATAGGCACCCAAAGTGTTCAACCCAGTGAGTCATGATCGACTCTTTATCAGTGTGAAGAATGGTTCTGGCTGCAGAAAAGAATGGGGCTTGGGTTTGGTAGGAGGGGCCGTAGATGGCTTTCAAAGCTTCAAAGAAGGAGTGTGTCCCCAATGTCTGCATACAATCGTGTCTTATCTGCCATTGCTACCCACCAGTCATTGTTTATGGTTCTTAAGCTGGCCTGCAAAGTGCTACAAGCTTTTCTGTATTCCACATGGTCAACAGGCTTGGATAAGAGGTGGGTGTAGCAGGAGCGTTTTTTTGTCAAGGAAATCTTGGATGGCTGGGCCAGACTCAGCGAAGCAGTCTCTGTTCAATCTGACCGAGAAGCCGAGTGTTTCTGCTGCAGTTTCTTGGACTGCCATTGAGCGTTTGGATAAGGGTTCGGTGGGTGCTGCAGCCTGTCTGCTAGCTTGGCCTGGAAGACTGCTTCTATCTCTGGTTGTTCAAGTCAGTGCACCTGGAGTTTCTTGGTTTGTGAACCTTTCTTCTTGGGCGGTGGCTTGAAGGTGAATG
>JALRMN010000028.1:0-35000 GCA_024760905.1 Plotosus lineatus | reverse complement strand
CCCTCGCCTCTTCGCCCACGCACTGGCTCCGGTAGCCTTCCCGTCTGGATGTATCCAAGCACTACACACACTACGTATTCTTGGGTCCATAGTCATCGCCGGATGTATCCACATGACGTATTCTTGGGTCCATAGTCATCGACAGAGGCGGAGAGCAGGTGGGTATATCGGGGTTTGCTGAGGGAACTGGCCAGGACCCAGATTCAATTCATCAAACACCTAAAAATACAGGGTCCAAACACGCAAACCAACAACAAACATATACATACAGAAACAAGTATGGTTAAATACGGGGTAATCATGCTGAAAAGAAAGTGGAGGAATCCCCAGCCATAGTTTGGACTTTCGTCGCGTCGCAGTTGGTCCGCTACATCACGCATTTTAATTGTCCCGTGCTGGGATATATACATACGGGGTTCCTCCATCATGGGGAAAGAGAGAGCAAACAATACATTCTTCCTGGGTCACATCTCGTTTTACCGTGAAATTTAAATACTGCCAGAACATGTTATTTTCTGGATGACGTTAAGGTGTGCACCAATCCGGGACCACGCATAGTGGCCCGATTAAGAGCAGGGCATAAGAGGTATACATAACTTGGATTTTAAATGGACGTTATCCGACCCGTGTGCGAGAGGATGTGGTAGTGATACTTAGGTATCTGGATCAGGTCTAGATGAGTAGTTCATTCACCCCAGAAGGGCTGGTATCTCGAGACCTGAAAGAGAGGTAATGAGGACAAAAATTTCACAAATACAAAGTGCACTTAATACATCATTGCGGACTTTTCTTTCAGTCTGGTAGCATGGATCCACTGCGGAAAGAGGTCGGTTAGTATGGCGGTACAAGTAACAGTGAGTATCTCTGTGGGCTCACTGTAAGGGGTATCTCTCAAAGGGGAATTTAGTTTCGCAATTTTTTTGACCAGCACCTTGTCTCCTACCTTGAAGGCATGAGTGCTTGTGTCTGCCGGGATCAAAGTATCCTGATTAGTGCGTTTCCAATAGTCATTTAAGACCTTAACAAGGCCCACGGCATACTCGCCATGTGTATATCTAACTCTTCCGTCCCCAAAGCCTGCTTTCCCTTCCTCCAAGGAGCGGGAAAGGGTCTCCCCATTACCACTTTGTAAGGAGATAGATTCCCTAAGGCCACCTGCGAGGTCATTCGCAGATCCGCCAAAACCACGGGTAGTACTGAAACCCACCTTGATCCAGTGGCGTGCATTGCCTTCCGTAATTTCCCTTTAATTGTTCTGTTTGTTCATTCCACTATTCCAGAGGACTGAGGGTGATATGGGACATGGAAACGCCAATTGATCTTTAGCTCTTGGGCCAACAGTTGAGTGACTTTTGAGGTGAATGGTGTGCCTTTGTCCGAATCAATTCCCAACGGGAGGCCATATCTGGTAATAATTTCCTGTGATAACTTTTGAACCACTACTGGCGCTGCTCCCACATGGGAAAGCTTCGACCCACCGGGAAAATTTATCCACGATAACCAATAGATATTTAAAGGGGCCCTGCCGGGGCATGTGAGTAAAATCTATCTGCCACTCCTGGAAGGGAGTATCTGTTTTTGGCAGATGCTGATGTGATGCGTGTGGTTTGGACACATTGTTCTGTGCACAAATCAGGCATTTGTCCAGAATGCTGTGTACTGTAGAGGCTAGTTGTCCTATACAAAAATCTTTTTCCATATCTGTCACAACCCCTCTTCGACCGCGATGTGTGGGCCCGTGAAACTCGCGGACAAGGAAAGGAAGACAGTGCGTGGGCAGACATAAGCGACTGGTCGAATCGAGTAGAATCCCATCCCCCGAGGGCTGAGAGCCATGCGAAGACCAAAAATCAGTGTCTTCTGTGGACGCTGAGGACCGAAGGGATTTCAGATCCAAGTCAGGGAGGAGGGCGCTAAGCATGTGTGAGGTTGACACCAGCGCGGGCTGCAGGAACGGCGGCATGGAGCCGAGCAAGGCAGCCTGTTTAGCCGGGCGGTCAGCCAAAGAGTTACCCCATGCCTCATCAGTGTGGTCAGAGGAATGATCGCGGGTCTTTACGATCGCTAAACGGAATGGGAGATTGCAGGACACAATAAGGTCCTGGACCAAAGTAGAATGTGAAATGGGCTTACCATCAGCAGCAGTGAAACCACGAGATTGGCAGATGCGGCCGTAATCATGCGCCACCCCGAATGCGTAACGAGAGTCAGTGTATATAGTAGCGTCCTGGTCGGAGGCGAGAGTGCATGCCCGAGTGAGCGCATATAACTCCGCTGCTTGAGCGGAATTAAAGGGGAGCAAGTACGCTTCCAAAACTTGGTCCGTAAGGAACATACCGCTGTAGCTGCAGAGGAACACTGGCCAGAGGGTTTCCGAGCATGACCCATCTACAAACAGGGAGAGACCTGTGGAGAGAGGCGTGGATAATAAGTCGGACCTAATACTGGTGTCATGGACAATGGTGTCCATGCAGTCATGTCCCAACGGTTCGCAGTCATCTTGAGCATTAAGTAGGCGATGTAGGGCCTGGGCCACGTTATCTAGGGAAGAGGAACAAGAGATGATTAGATTATCAGTAGCACAAAGGATGGCCTCGTAACCTGAGCGACATTGAGAAGACATGTGTTGTGTAGACAGAGTATTAAGGATATGCCTAACCTGATGGCTGGTGTGCAAAACGAGGCTCAACAGGGATACTAAAAAAACGCCGAGCACAGGTCAATCACAGAGAAATGGGTATGGTCGCAAGAAATGGAACCCATAATAGAGGGCACGTCCGGGACGATCAAGCGAGACTGGGATGATGAGCTCATTAATTTTTCTGAGATCCTGGGTTAGGCGCCAAGAACCGTCCGGCTTGGGAACCGGGTTCACAGGAGTGTTATAAGGGCTTGTGCACGGCACGATGATACCCTGTTCCAGAAGAGAGGCCAAAATGGTGTCGATACCCAACATTTTTTGAGGCGATACGGGGTATTGTCGGATGTACACGGGCAAAATGTGCTTAACGGTAGCTTCATACGGAACGCAGTCCACACAACCCACGTCATTCTTATGTTCTGCCCAAAGATTGGTGGGCAGCGTGTCGAGTACAGGGGACGAGGTGGAACTCGCCACGCACGCCGAATTAACGTTAAAAGGCATGGGCTGCGCTTGCAATGACAACAGAGAAACAGAGGAGGTGTCGCACATTTGAATGGTCATGCTCGAGCCCTGGAAAGAGATTTGAAACCCCAGAATGCTCATGAGATCGCGGCCCAGCAAATTAAAAGAGCATTCGGACATGTACAAAGGAGTAGGATATTTGCAATTTATCAAGCGTAGGGTCATCAGGAAAACATCAAAGAAGGGGCGGTGTATATGCGGGGGAGAAGGGGACCCCATCTATACCCACAGAGCTGGTAGACCTGGAGGAGACAGCACCCTGGTAGTCCCTGCCTCAGGAGGATAGGGTCGCACCGCTATCGATAACAAAAATATATTCTACCCTAGTCAGTGACGTGGGAGAGATCACAAGCTCTGTCCCGTCAGGAGACTAGAGAAACCATAAATTGCGCCAAGGCAAGGTTTTTAACGCTGCCGAGATTATCCCTCCAATAGAGCGAGGAACGATAACGAGTCTGATGACGCCCCTCTTCCTCCCCGTTCTCTTCTATTTTTCGAGCTGGGTTGGGTACAGGACGAGGATCTCCGGGGCCGTGTCCCCGACCCTACGGGATATGGTGGGGAGCCAACGGGGGAGTCACGGGGGACAATGTTTGTACACAGCAGGCTGGACTTTTGGTATTTTTCTTTTTTTTTTTTTTTTTTCTTTACTCACTAATTTAGGTTTGGGGACACTCTGAGTCACCCTCTTTGGTTCGAAGAGTTTCTTAAATTGTAACCAGTATGAGCGCATTTCATACCATTTTACATAAGCCTCCTTCATGTGTTCATAATCCCAGGAGGGGTTGCCCAATCCATCATAAATCATGCGATGCGTGGATGTCAAGGATCCTGCATCAAAAGTCCCCATTCGAGGGAAGTTTGGCACTTGGTCAAGTCCCTCCGTCCATCCGGCTAGATTACTAAACCATGGTTCAGTATAATCATCAAGACAACATCTATTCATCCATTCCTTGGGGGTTTTCCCAGTATTAGGCTTTGGGTAGGAATTTCCCATTATTTACCCACCACCAAATACGCTGGCATGCAGGAATACACATGCACCTTTTGTATAGCGCCTTTCTTCCCAGTTATAGCAACTGAGGATAACCATCCCTTATAAAAGGGGATAATCATCCCTTCTAAAGAAGGGGATAACAGACGCCAGATACTTCTAACCAGGTAGTCAAACAAATCTTGTCTTACCTGATCAGGAGTATCACGTCGGGGTCACCAGATTATAAGAACTCTCCGTGGAGGAAGCTCTTTGATAAACCTGTACGACCTGGATTCCTGCATCTCAACATCTAGGAGTACTCCGGGAGCAACAGACAACGAACCACACGAGTGAAATCAGTCTGGTTTGTTCATCGGAAGCTCCTCGAACACATGCAGTGTCAGCTTATTTATACAGAGGGGTGTGTGTGTGTGTGTGTGTGTGTGTGTGTGTGTGTGTGTGTAAAGCAATAATTCCTGTTCACAAAGCATTTCCATATGGTATGTTTGTGCCCTGAGGCACTTAACATTTGGCTAATTCCATTTCAAAGCAATTCCTCATTGTTACATTGTTACTTTAATGCTTCAATCCCACACCCTAACCGAAACTCAAACAGGAACACTCCACTCCAAAAGTTTCATGTGCCTAGCGCACATGTCGCAATTACAAGAAGAACAGGAAGCTTTAGATCCACAGAAGTTACAATACACACATACTTTTCCTACTGAACAAAAGACCATCTCCTCATGGAGTGTATTAAAAGTGCTAGACAGGGATCCTTGCCACAGTCTCTCTCTCTCTCTCTCTCTCTCTCTCTCTCTCTCTCTCTCTAGTGTGTATATATGTATATAATGCTATGCAGGAACAGGAACAATTTTCTGAGTAGATCCTTCCGGATGAGAGTGCTCAATACTTTTTCGTAGAGCAAATTTAAGTAAAAATATGAAGACAGAACAAAGACTTTCTATTGTGAAAATGAAGTTTCAAGAGAAAATATTCAATCTGTCTTTTTATTTTTACTTACATATATATATATACTTTCTTTTCTTTTTTTTTCAAGAATTTTCTCACAGTTTTCAGCAAGTTTATTTGACTGAGGGTAGCAAGTGATATGGATGAATCCCACTTTTTTAGCAAATTCCCTAAATTTGAAGTTGGCGATTGTGGTCCGTTGTCAGATACAGTGGTATGAAAAAGTATCTGAACTCTTTGGAATTTTTCACATTTCTGCATCAAATCACCATCAAATGTATCTGATCTTTGTCAAAATCACACAGATGAAAAACAGTGTCTGCTTTAACTAAAAACCACCCAAACATTTAAAGGTTTTTATATTTTAATGAGAATAGCATGCAAACAATGACAGAAGGGGAGAAATAAGTAACTCGAACCCTCTGCCTAAGGAGACTTAAAGAGCAATTAAAACCAATTTTTACCAAACAATTTAAGTCAGGTGTGTGCTCAATCACTGATGAGTGGCTTAAAGCTGCCTTGCCCACTATAAAACACACACCTGGTAAGAATTTTCATGATGAGAAGCATTGTCTGATGTGCACCATGGCTCACTCAAAAGAGCTGTCTGAAGAACTGCAATCAAGAGTTGTTGATTTGTATAAAGGTGGGAAAGGATACAAACCATCTCTAAAAGTCTGGATGTTCATCAATTGACAGTCAAAGAAGTTGTCTACAAATGGAGACAGTTTGGCACTATTGCTTCTCACCCAAGGAGTGGTCGGTCCACCAAAGACGACGCCAAGAGTTCAGCGCAGAGACTTACAGAAATCACTGGCACAGTCCAATATCTCTGTGCACACATCAACTATATGTAAAACAATGGCCAAGAATGGTGTTCATGGGAGGACTCCAAGGAGGAAGCCACTGCTGTCTAAAAAAATTGTTGCTCGTTTAATGTTTGCAAAAAGGCACTTGGACACTCCACAGAAGTTTTGGCAAAATATTTTGTGGATTGATGAAACCAAAGCTGAATTGTTTGGGAGGAACACACAACGTCATGTGTGGAGGAAAAATGGAACAGCTCACCAACATCAACACCTCATCCCCACCGTGAAGCATTGTGGGGGGTGCATCATGGTTTGGGGCTGTTTTGCTGCTTCGGAGCCTGGACAACTTGCAATCATAAATGGAAAAATGAATTCAAAAGTTTATCAAGATGTTTTGCAGGAAAACCTGAGGCCGTCTGTCAGACAGTTGAAGCTAAAAAGAGGATGGATGCGGAAACAAGACAATAATCCAAAACAAGTAAATCAACTTCAGAAGGGTTTCAGAAGAACAAAATACACATTCTGGAGTGGCCAAGTCAAAGTCCAGACTTGAACCCCATTGAGATGCTGTGGCATGACCTCAAGACAGCGATCCATGCCAGACATCCCAGGAATCAGACTGAACTACAGCAGTTTTGTAAAGAAGAATGGCCCAAGATTAGTCCTGATCGATGTGCCAGACTGATCTGCAGCTAGAGGAAGTGTGTGGTTGAAGTTTTTGCTGCCAAAGAGGCGGCCACAAAATATTAAATGTGGTTGTTCAGTTACTTATTCCTCCCCCTTCTGTCATTGTTTGCATGCTATCCTCATTAAAATATGAAAACATATAAATGTTTGGGTGGTTTTAGTTAAAGCAGACACTGTTTTTACATCTGTGTGATTTTGACAAAGATCAGATCATATTTGATGGTGATTTGATGCAGAAATGTGAGAAATTCCAAAAGGTTCAGATATTTTTTCATACCACTGTCTTAGTGTTTCTGGGATGGCATGCCGAGCAGAAATGTTTTTCAGATGTGTAATAACAGGATTTTTTTTCACAGATGTGTCCTCTAGAATCTCAATTTCAAAGTATCCCAAAGATTATGCAACAATGAGTAAGGTAATCTTGACAATCAAATACAAATAAGTCACTGACAGTGTGTTGCCATGGACGATCCGGAACATTGTGCTATAGAAGTGGTTTTGTAGTACACAAGAATATTTCTGACACGTTGCACACTTAGCAATTTTGTGTGCAATTTGCATGTTTATTCTGTGCCAGAACAATATGTATTTCACTCATCTTTTACAGAGTTCAGTCCTAAGATGTCCTTCATGGATCAGGTTGAGGATTTCTGATGTCAGTGCATTTGAAATCCTGACACAGTTACCATTCATGACAATTTCTTTGGATGATTTACCAATGGCATGGTATTCTTCCTTGTTTTTCCAGTACTTAATGAAGATGAAGTTAAACTTCCAAATATTTGTGATATGATGGCCACCCAGATTTGATGACTTGCATCATTTTTTTTTTTTAAGTTTAGAGTAGTTTCTAGTCGCAGTTTGAATTTCTGTGAGTTCTGCAGGCCATACAGCTGGAAAAGTGGGTACTGAATGAACTTCTAACCCAACTTCTTTGCAAGGCCAGATATTAATTGTCCCACTAAAGTAGCTCTAGACAGCGTGTCAGCAACATGTGCATGCTTGCATAAATGAAAACGTGTACTTCTGCAGTTGAAGAAGAAATAATTGAAATGACTGTGGCTCTTGGTACAGCAGTTTGGTTATTATAACAAGTGGCTAGTGGTCTCATTCAAAAACAAAGTGTCAGCCATAAACTTACTGGTGAAAGCATTCATATGCAAATGTAGCAGCTACCTTCTTGAGAAATGGATGATTTAAAAAAATGTTCTAACTAGCCCCAGTATCCTCTAGCTTATCACCATACTGTTTGATATGCAAGTTCCTTCTTCAAGCGAGGTTGAAGCTGTTCCGGAACCTTCTATGGGAGGGAGATAACAGATTCAAGCTTATGTGGTGGCCGAGTATGTACAGACAACCAATCCTTTGAAATGGAGCATTATAATTACATAAAATACCAACTATCGCTGGGTCCTACCTTGAGTTGGCATATAATTTTGAAGTATCAATTTCTTTCTTTAGGGGCAGTGGTGGTCTAGTGGTATAGGGTGCTGGAGCGCTGATCCAAAGGTTGGGGGTTCAAGTCCCATTCTGCACAAGGTTGTCACTGTCCCCCCAGTGGAGCTAACTGGGTTATCAAAGGCCGCCATGTCTCTCACTGTCTATGGTGTGAGGCATGTAAAAGAATCATTGCTGACTTTTGACAAGAGTAGGCTGCAAAGCCGTCAGCGCAGCCTCCGCCCTGCGATGGCCTGGCGAGCTGTCCAGGGTGTACTCTGCCCTCGCCTGAAGTTGGCTGGGATGGGCACCAGCCTCCCGTGACCCAAATTAGGATTAAGCGGGTACAGAAAATGAACTGAACTGGAATTTATTTCTTTTTACAATGCTAAAAAAATTGAATGGCTAAAATCGAGTTGGATGCTACCTTATGAAACCAAGATTAAGTTCTGACTAAATGTTACCAACTATAAATATAATGTTGTGGTTTGCCTTCCTGTACAAAACCGTTTTGGGTGCAGAATCCCCCAACTTGAATTGACAAACCAACATAAGTTGACCGCTTGATGTTATCCCTGGTTAATGTTGGTCGATTATGAATTATTTGAAACTTCCAAGTGGAAATTACATTTGCCTGAGCTTCTATATTAATTTTGAATGTAACTTTATCCTGCTTGGTCCCCTCTGGCAATCGAACCTGCTACTGTGCATTGTCGGTTGGCAGTGGTGTCGAGTTTCAAGTGCCGATAAATAGTTCCTCTAAGTTGCCCATATAGCATCTATATTCATGGCTTGACCTCAGCCTGAGAACATTTTACCATGACCAGGGCTTCCTCACCTATGCAAAGTATCACTTTTCTTCTTTCTGTGCATGGATTCAAAGTGGTTTTGAATACCACAAGCTCTACAGTACTTCCCAAATGCTCAACACCGGTACCCTTGTACAATTTGGACAGTTTTGGGTGTTTTAGCTACAAATATGGTCTGAAGACTATTTCTTCCAAGTCATGTTTGGAACTACATGTGATTTGGTTTCTTGTACTGGCATTGTCAGGTATCTGCGTAGTACCCTAAGTCCACTGTGGAGAGGGTGAAGAGGAAAGGGGAAAATTTGGGGAAAATGGCCGGCACACAGCAAATAACTTTTACCTCGACACCAAGGAGCAGTGGACAGTGATTTGGACTGGACCAGATGCTGTCCAAGTAAGAGGATTTCCTCGGGTGTGTGTCATAATGACTTCACTTGGGTTAGCACTCCTACCCCACCTCTCACTACAAAAAGTTCACAAAGTAAATATAGCCGGACTGATAACTCTAATAATGATCTCGGCATGATTAATGGACAAAGATTGTAAAATGGAACTTTGGTATACAAACACCCAGAGCCGAAGAGCCAAAAAGGATGATCTTAAAGGTAGAATAGCATTAGCTGGGACTAAGCCAGATATCATCATAGTGACAGAATCCAAGCTTAAACCATCAGTCCCAGACAACAGACTTGATATCAGCACTGATGGTTATACCATCGAACACAGGGACAGTGACAATGGAAAATGCTGGGGTGGTTGCATGATCTACTATAAGAATATCATTGCTCTACACAGGAAACAGGACTTGGAGCCTGCTGAGTATGAAATTATGAGCTTTGCAATCAAACTAGACTCAGGAATTATCCTAATGTCACTACTCTATCGACCTCCAGGAAAGAGTAAAGTGGATTGTGGTCCAATGGATTGGTACATTGAAAACCTTGATCACCTCTGCTCTAAAACAAAAGCCACTGCAACAATTCTAGCAGGTGACGATAATGCTCAACATAAGGGATGGCTGCAGAGCAAGGTAACGGATCTCCCTGGCAGGCATGCTCTCACATTCTGCACCACACATGGACTTTCACAGCTGGTCAATGGATCTACACACATAAAGGGAATAGACTAGACCTGTTCATGTGTGATAAATCGAACTTGTGCTCGGAGGTTAAAATATCAGCTCAGGTGGGTAAATCAGACCATATACTCCTAAGCACATCAGTTGATCTCAACCCTGTGCAAGAGAGACCAGCTCACAGGACAGTATGGATATACTCCAAACCTGACTTGAACAATCTCAGAAATTAACTTGTTGGTATCCATTGGAACCAAATGCTTGACTCAAACAATCCAGAAGGTTCATGTTCTTAAGTGTCTGACATCATACAGAAAGCAATGAAACACTGTATACCTAGGAAAATCTCAGAAACCTGAGTGGTATAATGATCTTGTGAAAAGGCACAGCTCAAGAAACTCAAACTTGGAATCAATACAAAGCAAACAAAACCCCAGAGGCTAGTTTCACATATAACCAGGATAAAATGAGTACCTACATCTCCCGCAAAGCCATGAATGACCATAAAAACAGAGTCAGGGAAAAAATGACACCAGGGCTTAAGAAAGGGAGTAAGTCCTGGTGGTGGACAGTCAAGAAACTCATGGGCGAAGGAGGCAAGTGTGATATCCCTCTCCTGAGTTCAGACAGTGCGACATTCATACACTCTAAAGAGAAAGCTGACTGTTTTGCAGATATCTTCGCAGAGAGAAATCAACCATACCTGCAGCTGAGAACAACAGAGACAAAGCAACTGGACCAGACTCCATCCCTCTCAGAGTGTTAAAGCACGCTGCACCTGAGCTCGTCAAACCTCTCACCACACTCTTTCAGCTGCTGATGGAAAAACATTACATGCCAAGACAATGGAAGATTGCTCATGTCATATCTTGTTACTAAAAAGAAAAGCAAACATGACCAAAATAATTACAGACCAGTCTCCTCCTTAGCATCATTAGCAAGGGGATGGAAGCTCTTATCAACAAGGCCCTGTGAAAGTACATCAACAAGCCAACCTCATCTCTGATAAACAATTCGGCTTCAGAGCTGGGCACTCCACAGCCGATGCACTGACATATGTCACGCAAAATCTGCATGATGCAAAGGACAAGAAGTATGAAAGGAGACTCAGATACCTGGACATTAGTGGAACATTTGACAGAGTGTGGCATAGGAGCTTAATAGCTAAGCTTGAGGGCCTTGGCCTTAAAGGTGTACATCTGAAATGGATAGAAGACTATCTGACAGACAGGGAGCTGAAAGTAACCATCAATGGGAAAGAATCAAGTGCCATGGCCACCAATGCTGAAGTTCCTCAAGGGTCAATCCTCGGTTCATTGCTGTTCATCATTTACATTGATGAACTTCCAGAGAAACTGACTAATGTAGCTATACTCTACACAGATGACTCGTCTGTCCTGGCATCATAAGAGACAAACAGCAAAGAGGCTCAGTAGCCGAGTCCCTAAACAAGGATCTGCGGGAATTCCAGCTATGGGTAAGCACATGGAATGAGCTCTTCAAGGCAGCTAAATGCAAAAGTATCACAATGAGTAGCTACAAAGATGCAGAAGGCAATCATCCAAATCTCCACTTCATGAACACCATACTTACAGAGGTGGATGAAGTGGAACTGTTGGGCATCACCCTCACATCCGAAAGAAGATGACTGTATATGCAGGTAAATGACTGGGCTTACTAAGGAAGGTTGCACCCTACCTGTGCCCAGACCAAAGAGCTATTATCTACAAAATCATGGTCCGGTCACGAATGGAATATGCCTCAACAGTCTGCATGGAGCCTCTCCAACCTTCCTGGCCTGGCAAAGGAGGGCTCTAAAGATCATTACAAATCATTGCTCGGCTGATAACTGAATACAACCACAGGAGCAAAGGAGAAATGCTGGAGCCCTTACCCTACTCCATCGAATCTATCACCAAGAGGCTGCAGCATTGCTAAATAGACTACTTCCATAGACTTACAAAGTCTGAAGAACAACACGCCTGTCTAAATCCCTCCATTCAGCAGCCCTTGAACAACTCAAATTGGAATACAACAAGCCACCAGCGATCATTCCTTCCATCCACAGTACAGTTGTGGAACACCCTCCCCCAATATATACTGAATACCAAAGATAGACAGAAATTCAAGATTGAAGTCAATGCCCACCTCGATGCCTTTTGTCAGTGCTCAATCAGTCACTGACAGTCCAGCTGCTAATACTTAGGTATGGGATCTACCATATAAAAAAAAAAAAAAAAAAAAAATGGTCCGTTGTGGTGCTCCAGCCTTGCTGACCATTAAGGAGGGTCAGCTGGATGGTGTCAAATGCATTGGAAAAGTAAACAAACATGACCTCAAACTGTTCACCAGCAAGTCCAGGTGGGTGTAGACAGCATAGATGATGCCATCATTAACCCCAAGATAGGTCTGGCAAGCAAACTGAAGGAGATCCAGTTGTGGTTTAACCATGGGTAAGAGTTGATCCAGAATGAGTCTCTCAGAGGTCTTCATAATATGCCAGTGCCATGGGTCTGTAATCTTGGGGTCTAATAGGGCTTGGTGTCCTTGGTACAAGAACGAGGCATGACACCTTACACCAGGGGTCGGGAACCTTTTTGACGAAGAGAGCCAAAAAACATACATTTTAAAATCTAATCCTCTGGGAGCCTGAATACAACTAAATGTAAAAGGACCAACAATTTTTGAGTATAGCAAGACTCTGAATTTGTTTTATTTTTAACAAAAATTCCTTTCCTTTTTACTCCCAGAGAGAACCTCAACATTTTCATCTCTGCTACCTCCAGCTCTGCCTCCTTTCTTTTCCCCAGGGCCACTGTTTCTAAACCATACAACATTGCTGGCCCTATCACCGCCTTTGTAAACTTTTTCATTCTTGCTGATACGTTCCTTATCACACACCACACCAGATAATTTTCTCCCACCATTCCAACCTGCCTGCACACTTTTATTCACCTCTTTTTCCACACTCTCCATTGCTCTGGATTGTTGAGCCTAAGTACTTAAAATCCTCCACCTTTCTTTATCTCTGCTCCTGTAACATCACCGTTCCTCTTGGGTCCTTGTCATTCACACACATGTATTTTGTCTTAATGAGGCTAACCTTCATCCCTCTCCTTTCCAGGGCATACCTCCACCTCTCTAGATTTCCTCCACTTGTTCTCTGCTCTCACTACAGATCACAATGTCATCTGCAAACATCATAGTCCATGGAGATTCTTGTCTAACCTCATCTGTTAGCCTGTCCATCACCAAAGCAAACAAGAAGGGGCTCAGAGCTGATCCTTGATGCAGTCTCACCTCTACCTTGAACTCTTCTGTCACATCGACAGCACACCTCACGACTGTCTTACATCTCTCATACATGTCCTGCACCACTCTAATATACTTCTCTGCCACTCCAGACTTCCTCATGCAATACCACAGTTCCTCTCTCAGCACCCTGTCATATGCTTTCTCCAGATCCACAAAGGCACAATGCAGCTCCTTCCTGACCTTCTCTGTACTTCTCTATTAACAGCCTCAAAGCAAACACTGCATCTGTGGTGCTCTTTCTTGGCATGAAACCAAACTGTTGTCTCACAAATGCTGACCTCTGCCCTTAGTCTAGCTTCCACTATTATTTCCCATAACTTCATCGTATGGCTCATCAACTTTATCCCTCTGTAGTTGCTGCAACTCCTGCACATCTCCTTGTTCTTAAAAATGGGCACCAGCACACTTCTCCTCCACTCCTCCGGCATCTGCTCACTCTCTAGTACCTTGTTGAATGTTCTTGTCAGTGAAATCAACTGCTCCCTCTCCTAAACACTTCCATACCTCCGCCTGTATGTCAACAGGACCAACTGCCTTTGCTACCTTTCCACCTGGTCTCCTGAACACACAGGATGTCCACCTTCATCACCTTCATCATGTCAGCCAGCTCTCGACCTTTCCTGTCATAGTTCCACCATTCAAAGTCCCTACTCTCAGTCCTAGATTCATGCCTTTCCTCTTCTCTCTCTGCCTGACGGACACACCTCCCGCCTCACCTTCTTTCTCGGGACATGTCTTCGACCAACAGTAGTCCAATTTCCATTTACAACAGCGATGTTGTATGGTTTAGAAACAGTGGCACTGAGGAAAAGTCAGGAAGCAGGAGCTGGAGGTAGCAGAGATTAAAATGCTGAGGTTCTCTCTGGGAGTAACGAGGATGGATAGGATCAGAAATGAGTACATCAGAGGGACAGCCCATATTAGATGTTTTGGAGACAAAGTCAGGAGAGGCTAGATTGAGATGGTTTGGACATGTTCAGAGGAGGGATAGTGAGTATATTGGCAGTAGGATGGTGAGGTTGGAACTACTAGGCAGAAGGCCTAGAGGAAGACCAAAGAGGAGATTTATGGATGTGCTGGAAGGAAGACATGAAGGTCGTTGGAGTAAAAGAAGAAAATGCAGATGACAGGGGGAGATGGAGGCGATCGATTTGCTGCGGCGACTCTCTGAAGAGAACAGCCAAAGGAAAACAAGAAGATCATAATATGCTAATTTTTTGAGAAGAACTAGTATATACAGTCATCCCTTGACTATTGCGGACAATGTCGACCAGACCTGACCAAGTGATATTCAAAAATGCAAAGTAGCGGAACCCCTCCCATTTCTACCATGTTGTCTCATTTCTATATGTTTTCATCTCTACAATGTCAAGAAGTGTATATGAAACGTTACACAGTTATATGCATATGTAAATACTGCAATGTATTAATATTTAAATATAATATAGATATAACTACCTTAAGTACTGTACTCACCTCTGACAATAGCTTTTTCGCTGCAGGATCGCTTATAAACACTATACAGTAAGATCACAAAATCACAAAAATCCCGCTGGAATGTGCCGTCACGCATCTAAGCCAATCAGCTTGCAAGATTGAGTTGAGTGGGTGGGATGCAAGAGCATCACACGCCTAAGCCAATCAGCTTATGTGTATTGAGTTGAGTGGGTGGGAGGCATCAGCGCCACGTGTCTAAGCCAGTCAGCATGCTGCAGATTGAGTTGAGTGGGCGGTCCCTGCCTTAACCCTGAGGAGGGCACTTCATACAGTCTGTCTTTGGAAACAATGGACAGCCTGCCTTCATGTGAGTTTCAGCACGATTTTGAATTTTTATAAATATATATTTTTAATTTTTTATTTAGTTTTTTAAATACCGCAATATGTACTAAGATCATGTGCTCAAATTGTGAAGTGGCAAGGGATGACTATGCATTGAAATATATCAATGGAATTACAGGTGTACTCTCAGGTATTGATCTTTAGTTTAGGGGGTTGCACGTGAGCCATATCTAGCCCACAGGATATAAGCATTTCTCATAAACCACACGCCTTAACCGAAGCATGCAGCATTCTTTGCTTCACTTGAAAATTTCCAACCACGCAAATGAAAGTTTGTACATTTACATGCATTCTGCAAAATGAAACATGTTCATCCTCTTCTGACCACTTGCTTTCCACTCATTTTCATCACATCATTCAATCTGCATACAACTTGTAATGTTTTGTAACTAATTATTTTGTTTAAGTAAAGTCTAAATAGTAAGTGTTGTATATTTGTAGACCAATTCACTGATAATCAAATAAACAAGAAAATAAAAAGAATGAAAGATTTTTTTTTTTACACTTTGTCTATAATTAAGATATTACAGTAAACAGTGATCAGAAATCTTAATCTCAAAAATACATGAAAATGATAAACAGCATTGCATAAAAGGTGTATTCTGAATAAATGTCTGATCAAAGGCAGATTATTCTTTTATCTTCAGGGCCATTTCACTTCAAAACACAGGAAGTCTTATGACTTACAATCTCCAATTTCCCTCCAATTTCCTTCTAACTTTCAGAATGTCGTGTTTGATTTTTTTTTTTTTTTTTGCTATCTGCTTGGACCTGCCAGGTCTCAAGGGCGGCCACCCCCGCCATCGGAGCCATCTTACCACTAGGTCAAGCCCAAGGGATCGTTTGGTAGAGTCTCCTGTCAGAGGAGGGCCTTTTAACACCCACCTCCAACAGAGCTACAACCACATGTCGAAGGAAGCAGGTGACATGGAACTGGATGAGCCATGTTTCATGCCTCCAATGTTGAGGCAGTAGCTAATAGCTGTGGCCAGAAGGTAATTGGTGGCTGTCGTGGCTGTAACTCCCAAACCCAGTGGTGATCAGCTGTGGTGTGAAGGGGTCGTCCAGCAGAAAAGGAGGCCTATCGGTCTTATTGGCCTGTGAGACTCCCAAGGCAGCAGACAGGTACCGATGCAAAATTTTGAGCGTTGGAGGCATTCGGAGAGGGTCTGAAAACGAAGTTATCAGTTGGCCTCAAAAGGTTTTGGACCACCATGTGATGCCTCAGGAAGAGGGAGCTGCTCACCTCAAGTAGGGATGTCACCATGGACGAATACTGAGACGAAGAATGAGAGGAATTTTCCACGGTGTCTTCTTTTGTAATAAAATGCACAAATTCCCCAAAATAAAACCCACAAATATATGTCTTTCCCAAAATGTCTCACATAAAAATTAATTTATATATAAAGTCAAATTTGGGCCTGCATGAATCAAGATTTAAATACATATTTAATTTAGGGGGTTCATAAGCATATTTAGGCATTGTAATGTACAGATATTAGACAAGAATTCGATTAAAAAAATCTGGACCATGGTGAAAAACGAAAGAAAATTCACTCTGTATTCCAAGTCCTCTCATTATGTGTGGGGTGGTGCTTTTCTGCATACTCAGATAGACACACTTGGAGTGTTTGTTGCTAAAAAGTTCTATCGTGGTCTCATCTAACGAAAGCACACAGTGCCAGTATTACTTAACCAACTTCAGATGTTTGTGTTTATGATCCTGGAGTGAGTGAAAGTTTTTTCCTGCATGCCTTCCAAACAACTTGTTGGCATGTAGATGGTGCCTGATTGTTGTTTTGGATACTTTGACCCCAAGATGCTCCTGTTTGTTGTCTTTCCATGTTCAACAGTGGATAACAGAAACTGCCTCTGTGTCATGTCGGACTTTACCAATAATTGTCAATAAGTGTGGAACAGGTGATTTTCTGAAAATGATTATTTCTTACTCAGAGATTTTTCCCCTTAAAATTCACTTGAGATGAACGTTACATGTTTCTACAATTCAATGTGAAAGTAGCTTCTTCAATAAAAACTGAATTCATTTTTACTAAGGGTGCCAATAATTATAAAGTGCTGTGTAGGTGCCAAGCATGTTTATACTCTGGGTCAAATTGTAATTTAGTAGGTATCAAATATGTAATGTTTAGTAACTTGTAGGAAATTAGTTCTATGGCATATGAGATTAATATTACTTCAAGATAATCAGTACAAAAGGCAGTTGGTGTGATAAGCACAATTTGATTGGTACATGATATCATTGGCATTCATAACTGGTGGTGGAGTGCAGTGGACTGATCTCATGAAAGGTCAGGGTTATATGGTTGCATTTTTTCCCCAATAAAGCGCTGTTGCACACATCTGATTCTAAATACATCGAGCAGGGCTTCTTCCATGGGACCCGGTTCTATTGGAAAACAACTAAATTCTTGTTATGACTGTCATAAATTGAACTATGTGACAGAACTGTATGTTTTCAATAGTGTTACATGTTACTTTGCATTTCCTTGATATCTGCAACATCAAGTAAACAAGTTGTATGATGAAAATCCAAGTTGAGACCGAGCTTACTTTTACTGAAGATATGATTCCTTGTACCAAGCACTCCAATGTTCAAAACTCTAACCTGATCAATTACACACAATCCAGATGGTGTTCCATCGGTTAGTTGTAATCACTTTGAATGAGTGTGTGTTACCTTCACCTCTTTTCAAAATTTATGAGTGGGTTTCATGGATTCAACACAATTTCCACAAAACATGTCAAATGGTCATATAAGGTCTCAAACTCATCTCACAGTTTTGAGAATCCACGCACTTGGCACTGACAACACTATATATAATTTCACTGGCATATCAGATGAGGAGGGTATCATAAACAGTTCTCTAAACATCGATTGATGCTCCTACAAAGAGCTTGACAAGCTTCTCTGTAATATATATACATATATGATCGGTCGAGGTCTTGAGTTAACAACGACCGCCATCAGTGCTGTTAACCAACAGGGTGCTGGTGGAAATTGGACGACTGTGGGTCGAAGAAGGAGGAGGCGGAGGTGTGTCCGTAGGCAGAGAGAGAAGAGGAAAGGCATGAGTCTAGGACTGAGAGTAAGGACTTTGAATGTTGGAACTATGACAGGAAAAGGTAGAGAGCTGACTGACATGATGCAGAGGAGGAAGGTGGACATACTGTGTGTTCAGCAGACCAGGTGGAAAGGTAGCAAGGCTAGAAGCTTAGGAGCAGGGTTTAAGCTGTTTTTTTCATGGTGGGATGGGGAGAGAAATGGAGTAGGAGTCATCTTGAAGGAGGGCATAATAAGGAATGTTCTAGGAAGTGAAAAGAGTGTCAGACAGAGTGATGAGTCTCGGTTAGAAATTAAAGGTGTGGTGTTCAATGTTGTTAGTGCTTATGCCCCACAGGCAGGGTGTGAGCTAGAAGAGAAGGAAAGATTCTGGGAGTGAGTTAGATGAAGTGATGCAGAGAACCCCCCGAGGTGAAAGAGTGGTCATTGGTGCAGACTTCAACGAACATGTTGGTGAGGGCAACAGAGGAGAGAGGAAGTGATGGGCAGATTTGGTATGTAGAACAGGAGCACAGAAGGACAGATGTTGATCGATTTTGCAAAAGATGGAACTGGCTGTGGTGAATACTTTCTTCCAGAACAGACAGGAGCATAGGGTGACTTATATAAAGCCGATATAAAACCCACAGTTAGACTACATCTTGTGTAGGCGATGTAATTTGAAGGAAGTCAGTGACTGTAAAGTAGTAGTGGGTGAGAGTGTTGCCAAACAGCACAGGGTGGTGGTGTGCAGGATGATGCTGATGGTACGAAAGGTGAAGAAGGCAAAGGCAGAGCAGAAGACAAAGTGGTGGAAGCTGAAAAAGGGAAGAGTGTCGTGTTGTTTTCAAGGAAGAGTTGAAACAGGCTTTGGGTGGTCAGAACCACAGCTAATGTGATCAGGGAGACAGGTAGGAGAATACTTGGTGTGTCATCTGGAAGTCGAGTAGATAAGGAGACTTGGTGGTGGATGAGAAAATGAAGGAATGTGTACAAAGGAAGAGGTTAGCTGAGAAGAAGTGGGGGATTGAGAGGACTGAAGAGAGTAAACAGAGTACAGGGAGACACAGCGTAAGGCAAAGGTAGCAGTGTCAAAGGCCAAATAGAGGGCATATGATGACTTGTATGCAGTAAGGAGGAGAGAAATGATTTATACAGGTTGGTACAGCAGAGAAATAGAGATGGGAAGGATGTGCAGCAAGTTAGAATGACTAAGGGCAGAGTGGGAAACGTGTTGACTGATGACAGAAGTGTGCTGTGAAGATGGAAAGAGTACTTTGAAGAGCTGATGAATGAGGAAAATGAGAGAGAAAAAGAGTAGAAGAGGTGACCATTGAACCATTACCATTAGTCAGGTGAAGTGAGGAGGGCATTGAAGAGGATGAAGAGGGGAAAGTCAGTTGGTCCTGATGATATACCGGTGGAGGTATGGAAGTGTCTAAGAGAGGTAGCAGTAGATTTTCTGACAAGAACATTCAACAAGGTATTAGAGAGTGAGCAGATGTCGGAGGAATGGAGGAGAAGTGTGCTGGTGCAGATGCAGTGTTTGCCTTGAGGATGTTAATAGAGAAGTACAGAGAAGGTCAGAAGGAGCTGCATTGTGCCTGTATGGATCTGGAGCAGGCATAAGACAGGGTGCTGGGAGAGGAACTGTGGTATTGCATGAGGAAGACTGGAGTGGCAGAAAAGTATGTCAGAGTGGTGTAGGACATGTATGAGAGATGTAAGACAGTGATGAGGTGTGCTGTCGGTGTGACAGAAGAGTTCAAGGTGGAGGTGGGACTGCATCAAGGGTCAGCTCTGAGCCTCTTCTTGTTTGCTATGGTGATGGCTGACAGACGAGGTTAGACAAAAATCTCCATGGACTGTGACGTTTTGCAGATGACATTATGATCTGTACTGAGAGCAGATAACAAGTGCAGGGAAATTTAGAGAGGTGGAGGTATGCCCTGGAAAGGAGAGGAATGAAGGTTAGCCTCAGTAAGACAGAATACATGTGTGTTAACGACAAGGACCCAAGAGGAACGGTGAGGTTACAGGGAGCAGAGATAAGGAAGGTGGAGGATTTTAAGTACTTAGGCTCAAGCAATCCAGAGCAATGGAGAGTGTGGAAAATAGGTGAAGAAAAGTGTGCAGGCAGGTTGGAATGGTTGTAGAAAAGCATCTGGTGTGATGTGCGATAGGGAAGGTCTCAGCAAGAATGAAAGGAAAAGTGTACAATACGGTGATGAGGCCAGCGATGTTGTCTGGTTTAGAAACAGTGGCCCTGGGGAAAAGACAGGAGGCAGAGCTGGAGTTAGCAGAGATGAAAATGTTGAGGTTCTCTTTGGGAGTAAACAAGGATGGATAGGATCAGGAATGAGTACACTCAGAGGGACAGCACATGTAAGAGGTTTTGGAGACAAAGTCAGAGAGGCTAGATTGAGATGGTTTGGACATGTACAGAGGAGGGATAGTTGTTGGTAGTAGGATGCTGAGGTTGGAAACCACCAGGCCTAGAGAAAGACCAAAGAGAAGATTTATGGATGTGGTGTTAAAGCTAGATAATGAGGGTCCTGAGTGGTTGGACATGTGTAATGGGAAAGATGAAGTTTGGTTTTATACAAAATAAAAATAAAACTTGTGTCTTCAATTACTTGAGGAAAAACATTTGTGTCAGTGCTGGGCAGAACTCTTGCTTTGGCAGACTTGGCATGACATATATTACCCTGATTCTTTTTTTTTTTTTTTTAATGTCAACAAATGCCACCCTCTGCAAACATCCTGTTAAAACAAACAAACTAAAACCCATTTAATTCCCTCATTGTTTCCTGTTCCGAGTCAGCTCGACACGATGATTAAAGCTTTGCATATGTTGTTCTGCATGCATCGCGGTGTAAAGTATTATTTATCTTAATGAGTAGTTTTATTATTTTAAAATATATAGTTAACATGTATGTTGTAGCTAGAGACATCCATTGATGGTATTGTAGTATGATAAAAATGCAAGGGTAATTCATCAGAAAACTTAAAATAAATCAATTCTGTATGGTATGCATATATCATTTAAAATAAAAGTATGTAATCACACATTTTACAAAGAAAATGAAAGACTTTTAGTGATTAAAAACTAAATCCTGTTCTAATTAATATTTCAAATTTCAAATTATTGTGGAATTAATATATAAAAAATCAGTAAGGTGTCCTGTAAAAAACAAACACACAAACAAACAAAAAAAAACATTATTTTTTTGTAAACAAGATTGTAACTTCTGCACTCAAAATAATTCTACTTGTATAGGCATTATATTAATTTCTTTTCTTCTGGTCTTTTTTTTTTTTTTTTTACGCCCTTCTGTGAGAAGGTGTGGTGCTAAATGCCTCTCTTTTGGACTGCATTGAACATGCATATTTAGGGAACAGATATTATGTGTATCTCAATCATATATTGACACCTAAAGCCTTTTTTTGTTTTATATATTTATATCTCGTATAAATTAAAAAAATAAAAAGGAAAAAACAAACGAAATTTCAGTTATTAAGACAGTTAGTTCAAAAGTGGTCTGTTCTGCACTAAAAGATATCCAAAATTCCAAATACATCAGTTAAATAAAAAGTTAAAATGCCGAATGCTCTACATTTTTCTTTTATACTTTCTACCTTCATATATATTCATTCATTTTATGAACCACTTAATTTATAATTAGGTTGAGGGAGGTTGTTCTATCTCCAAATCGACTCTGGGTGAGGATACAGAGTATACCCTGGACAATTTGCAAGGCCATCACGGGCACTTTGGTATATAGGTTAGTCTTTTTTTTTTTTTATTTTTTTTAAAAACTACATTGAAAACTGCCCTGTGATGTCCTGGCAAGCTGTCCAGGGCATACTCTGCCCTCACTCCAGAATCGGCTGGAAATCAACCTCCTGCAACCCCTCATTACAATTAAGTCAAATCATAACGATAAAATCACTCATAAAAAATCTGAAGGAGAAAATCTTTTTGGCAAAATGTCAGAGTCAGCAAATCTGTTGACTTGTAAAGGTAAATGGAGCCACAATTTCTTTTTAATATTGGTAACCATTAATAACATCACTGGATTTGAAAATCTCAAGTTATATCACTTTAAAACATTCATTCATCCATTCATTTTCTGAACTGCTTAAACCTAACTGGTGTCACAGGAAATCTGGCTCCCATCTCGGTCCAACTCCTTTTGAATGAAAAGTTTGAAATCATAGGCTTGATCCTACTTGCATAAATTTTGGGCCAGTGGGTGGCCTGGTGGTGATAGGGGCAGCCTGGGTCGCTGATCCTAAGGTTGGAGGTTCGAGTCCCACTCTCCACATGGTTCTCCAAAACTGCAGCTAACCGGGTTATCAGAGGACAGCCATGTCTCTCTACTGATATATGGAGAGAGGTTCATGTAAATGAACCATTGCTGACTTTTTGTAGAAGAGTAGGCTGCAAAGCTCATCAGTATGTTTCTGCCCCCTTGCGTAAAGTGCTGGTTGTGTCAGGAAGTGCATCTGACATAAAAAAGCCTCATGCTAAATCAAACATGCAAATCAGTCTGATCTGGCTGTGGGTGACCCCTGAAAAATGGAAAACTCCGAAAGGAAAGGATCCTACTTATTTAATTTTATTTACCGCAACTCCTCTCACCATGAATAAATGTCACACAGTAATGGTCCCTGCATACCTGTACACACACCCATAAAGCCAGTATGCTGAAAGAAAGCCATAGAAGGTCCTGTTTGTGATCTTTGCCTCAAGCTCATCATGCACACAGCATCCATGTTGGAAAAACCTGTGTTTTTCACAAATGTGAACAAAATCAGAAACATGAAGTTGTTTTGTCCACCATGAAATGATCCAACATCATTGTCAACCTGGATCAAAGCCACAGGATACCCTGTAGGATAAAGCTTTCACCAAACTTTTTTTTGTATATTTAGTTGTAACATTGATGAAAATGTTGAGGTTCTCTTTGGGAGTAACAAGGATGGATAGGATTAGGAATGAGCACATTAGAGGGACAGCACATGTAAGACGTTTTGGGAGACAAAGTCAGAGAGGCTAGATTGAGATGGTTTGGACATGTACAGAGGAGGATAGTGAGTATATTGGTAATAGGATGCTGAGGCTGGAAACTACCAGGCAAAAGGCCTAGAGGAAGACCAAAGAGACGCATTCTATGGATGTGGTGAAGGAGGACATGAAGGTCATTGCTACATGTAAGAGAAGAAGAGATGCAAAGGATAGGGGTAGAGATGGAGGCAGATGATTTGGCTGTGGTATGAATTCCCTGAAGGGAACAAAGCCGAAAGGAAAAGAAGAAAGAAGAAGTTGTAAATTATAGAAAAGTGTTGAGTCATACAAGCTGCTATCTGCTCTTACCCAAGGGTCTTTCAAACCTTTGTTGAGAGAATTATGATGAATGCTCTGAAAGACCATGATGGCTCTGTTAGTTGACATTGACGGCCTTTCAGGAAAAGAAGAGGAATGACGCTGTGGAGCAGAATCTGAACAAGACATTTCTGCTGGCATATGGACTCTAGGAAATCCCGTTCAGGGAAGACCAAACTGTTGACCAACAAATATCAGTGTGCTGACTTCAGAATTAGTCGCCAGAAACTGAAAACAGGTACACACAACTTCAAATAACTTAGGATCCATTCTATCAATAGAAGGATTCAAAGCTAGAAATATTGTCCAGGATCATCCAAACTGCAACAGAACTCTTTCTTAAAATGAACTGCTCTTGGTTATATCAGCATTCCTGTACACCTGTGAGATGTGAACGCTCACAGCAGACTTGGAAAGGAAGATATAGTGGCCACAGGAAGTGAGGAAGTTTCCCTGGGCATCTCTTTGCAAAAAAAAAAAAACATCGCATCTACTAATGAGGGAATAAAGAGAAAAACCTAGGGCAATCCATAGGGCTCTCATGAAGAACCTTTTTGGAACAATGAAGAAATGCAAACTGAAGATGTGATGGGGCATGCTACATTATCAGGCAGTCTGTTGTTAAAACATTTATTCAAGTGCAACACAAACATAAAGGGAAAAGGAGAGATAGGCAGAAAGAAAGATGGGAAGACAGCATCACAGAAATGGACAAGCCTGAAGCTGAGGAATGTTTTTAGAGTGAAGCAGAGAACACAGATATGATGGAAAGGAAACTGGTAGCTACTATCTCTCGGTGGAGTATGCAATACACACACACAATAATAATAATAATAAGTATTAATATTATTAATAATAATAATAAGGTACTGTGGCCCCAGGTAAAGTGCTGGATTACTGATCTGACTTGTGTTTCTTGGTTTATGCCTAAGAAGCTGCATTTTTGATGTCACTTCTGCCAAGTTTTTATATTGGGATTAATGTCCAGGAATTAAGGGCTGGGACCTCTCCCAATGTTTCTTGTGATGTATTCAAACTGGATCCATGATCCCTGGGATGTGATAAATAGTGTGACACCGTAGGGAGTATGAGAAACATCCCCATATCATGATCCTTGTGCCACCAGGCTTCATTGTCTTTCGCACGGGACTGGTGGTTTCACCATTTGGTGTTAGGGGGATCATCTGATAAACTGTTTCTAGCCATATTAGTCCTAAAAAAAAAAAGAGCAATCTTACTTTCATCAGTTGACAGAATGTTGTGCTGCTTCTCTTTATTCCAGTCAATGTGCTCTTGGTGAAAATTGTAACCCTATTGTTCAGGCCGCCTTTTATTTCAGCAGTGGGATTTTGCAGGGCTTCTCTACCAATAGCTCGGCTTCACATAGGTGTTTTCTAAACGTAACAGGACTCACAAGTAACGTTCGACCTCTCTCTTTGGATCTTCTTTGGAGTTGATTGGTAGCTCAATCCTTACCATTTGATTTCAATCTATCAAATGTGTGCTTAAATAGGCAAAAGTGAGAAAATTTGAATACAACCTATGAAATTGTTGATATCATATAGATTTCTAAGGCAAATTTCTATTTTATAGTTTTATAGGGATGAACATGATGCAGAATTGCTGCATACAACTATTCCAGAAAGGACCTCTTTTAAGCTAAAATAAATTGTGCTCTTGAAATGAAAAATGGGGTGACCTTCATTGGGATATGGGTCCACAACCATTTTTGTAGCCATTTCATTCATTCATTCATTTTCTGGAACCGCCACTTAATTCTAATTCAGGGTCACAGGGGACTTCTTGGCATAAGTAAGCAAAGAGTACACTCCTGGATAGCTACCGCCAGGCCACTCCGCAGGGGGCAGAACACACCGATGGCTATGGCAGCCTACTCTTGTTGAGAAAGTCAGCAAGGGTTCTTTACATGCCTCACAATCCGTAGGACAGTGAGAGACATTAAGCGGCCTGATCTTTTGATAACTCCAAATTAGCTGCACAGGCGGTGGTGGTGGTGGTGGATGACAACCTGTTGAGAGTGGGGCTTGAACCGGCCATAACTGTGGGATCAGTGATTTATCACCTTACCACCAGGCCACCACATACTCAATCTGATATTATTTTCAATGTATTATCGACATCTAAGACGCTCTTCAATAAAATGTGTAAATCCCACGTTTTCAAGTGAAGCTAATAGATACTAAAGTAGGATGGAGTTCTGTACTGTGAAGATTTGTGGTATTTTTGTCTCCACACACGTGCATTTGATGAAAATACCACATTGAAACTCCATGTGCAAACGCCGTAACACGCACATTACAAAGCCCCACAAACTTTGATATGAACATAAGAGCTGCATGATGCCAGGCAAAGAGCCTCTATGCGACCTTTCTTTTCAAAATAAGTAAAAATGATTTAACTGTAATTAAATAAATATAGATTAACACATTTTAACTGAAACAAAACACACTCAACAACAGTGTATTTCAATTTAGGAAAATATAGGACCAAAAATTGGCCAAAATAACTTCATTGGAGACACTGACTGTAAACTACTCTCCTACACACCTCTCACATTGATCTGAGTGAAAGTGTTGCCTCAGTTAGGTCAATGCAAGAATTCTTTTCAGCTGTGAGATTTTTCAGGGTTTCTTGCATGCACAGCCTGTTTGCAAGTCATCTCCACAGTATCCTCAATGGATCAAGATCTGGGCTTTGACTGGGCCATTTTAGTGACTCCTATTCTTTCTCGCTTTCAACCAGTCCTTGGTGGAATTATTGGTCCTAAGTTTTGGGTCATTGCTCATGTTGCAGAGTCCAGTTTTGCTTCAGCTTTAATGATTTTTAAGATATTGTTTGATGATGTTCCTCAAGACCCCTTTTGATCCATAATAGACTTAATGGTGGATTTTATGATGGTGAGCTGGGTGCAGGTCCCAAGGCTGCAACAAAGAATCCCCAAATCATGATCCTTCCACTATCATGTTTCACAGTTTACATCAGTGCCACATTTTACAGCAGGTTATTTCCCTGGAATGCTGTGTTTCATTTCCCCACCAAATATATCTTCTCTCTTTTGGGGTCCAAAATAATTCAACTTGAGACTCGTTCTGTCCAAAGAACATTATTCCAGAAGATCTGGTCCTTTTCTGTGTTCTTTCTCTCCACTAATTTTCAGTATGGCCTTAATGGTCTTTTTTCGAGAGTGAATGTTTCCTCCTTTGTAACAGTCTCTCTATAAAGATCAAACATGATAGTAGAATCCAACAAGCTTTCACATTGACACTAACGTAGAAACTGATGAAGCTCCCATGATGATATTTTAGGACTCCTTTAGCATCTTGCAGTCTGCTCTGGGGTGAACTTTACTTGATCTGGACTAACAAACTGGGCATGGGGGCAGTTGGTTTTTAATGTCCTCCACTCTTATAAACAAATACCAGATGGTGGAATGGGCTCTCTAAAATTATAGTTAGGGACATAAGTTTTCAAATCTAAGGTTACCAGGACCAGTGAAGTACCACAACTTCTGTTTCTGAGGGTCTCAGAGAGCTCCTGTGTGTGATCTTACTGTGTACTCAGTCCCACTTCAACAAACGTGGGACACCCAAACTAAATATCTGAGGTTTAAATAGGACGCAGCCTTCTTCAGACTGCTGGGTAAATCTATGCTCTGATCGGTGTGAACCTGATATGATACACTGTGTGTGATTATAGCTATTTTAGGTGGGAAAATATGTGCGGGTGTCCAAGCATTTTTCCTCCATTGAAATATGCATTGCTGTTGTTCGTAACTCTTTTTGTTTGATGGAGTAAAATATGTTAATTCTGTTGTTTAATTTCAATTAAATCACTTTTTTTTCTAGCACTTTATTTGAACATTTGCATAACAAAACAATTGACAATTCTTAATGCAGTAAGTCTGAATTATTTTCACTTTTCACATGGTTGTTATACATATATATATATAGTATATATATATATATATATATATATATATATATATATATATATATATATATATATATATATACAGCCATGTGTATATATATAAAAACGCTTATGCTGAAACTTATAAACTTATTTCATTTATTATATGCATCTTATTTTTTTGTATAAATTTTTGCTATAGATTTTATTTTCTTGAATTTGTATATTAGCATCCTTAGTGTGTGTGTGTGTGTGTGTGTGTGTGTGTGTATGTGTGTGTGTGTGTGTGTGTTAGGTTACAGGTTTAGTCTCAGAGACTCTGACTTCTTTAATCTTTTGGGAGGCAGAGGTTGGAGATAAAGCTCAGTATTTGGAAATGCCACCATGATCTGACTGTTACAAGTTACATTTTTCTGGTATAAACACAGATGTGGGTTCAATCCCACTTATTCTTGGCGTTGTGTAAAAAGTTTCGATATCAGCTCCATCAAAGTACCCCTGTTACTTCTTTACTGGAGAACAAGAGAGAATAGTGATGTCTATTCAAGGCCAGATCTCGACTCTCACCCTCACTGCAGTAAATGTCTCTGATACTGGGACTCTATTACTGTAGCTACAGTGATCAAAACGATCTTCAAAGCAATCCTGAATCCTTTTATACAAGTGGGAAAGGTAAGTTTGCTAGTGTCGGTCCATAAAACATCTGGGGCAATGCTACATGTTATTCATACACCTTCTCATGGATTTTTACATGAAGGGTCGGAATGCGATTTGAGGTGTTTTGACTGCCAACTATAAAGTACTTTGGGTATCCTTTTAGTATTCCTTTGTCAAACTTTAAAACCCTTTAATTACAGCTAAATTGTCTACCTCCTTCTCAAATCCATTTCAAATTCACTGTGACAAAATTGTGAAATGATGACACGAGCCATTTACTTCTTGGACTGAATCCATCCATGGAAAATTGAATGGTTTCAATTAAAGTTGATTTAAAATGGGATTCAATAAAAAAAAAATAAATAATATATATATATATATATATATATATATATATATATATATATATAGTATAGTATATATATATATATATATAGTATATATATATATATATATATATATATATATATATAAACTTTTTTTTTTTTACTTCTTTTTCAGGAGAAAATCAAAATCAAGAACCTTTTCTCCAACAGGTTGACCTTTGTCTCTCACAAAAATCTATGTATATTAGTAATATTAAAATATGATGCAAGATTATTGACCAAAATGGTTTATTTTTGTTTGTTAGGTTTGCCAGTGTCTTTCTTGTGCAATGGCTATAGTGTTTGCTATTCTGACGTTGATTTGTCTTGGTGTCCTAGTCATCAAGGTACGAAGGTACATAAAAATGCATTTAAAAATTGTTGCACCTATTCAATCAATCAAACAGTCAATCAGTTATAATTGTAATATGTTTTGTATTTCAGGAGTGAAACTTAATGCAGATGATAATGAGGTAAAATTGAGACTAATCTGGGGGGGGGTTGTTTGTTTTTTTGTTTTGTTTTTTTTTTGTACTTTGTGGCAATGTGCATTTTCAATTGTCAGTCAGGTAAAAATACCAGCCATGCCATTAAAAACATTATGACGTGAAGTGATTAAGATGAGGATTTTCCTACAGTGGCACTTTGCAAGGAGTGGGATGTATTGGGTAGAAAGATGACAAACAGTTCTTGAAGTTCATGTGTTGAAAGCAGAAAAATAAGCAAGTGTAAGGACCCGCGATGAATATAATGTAGTGGTGAAACAAATCTATTCCATTTCCAAAACAGCAGGTCTTGTGAGGTGTCTCCTGGAATGCAGCTTTAAAAACTCCCTAAGGTGGTCAAGACAAGGACAAACAGGGAATTTCCAAAAGTTTCATGGGTGCTCAAGTGGCACACTGATGCGCATAAGGAATGAAAACTAGTGTGTCTTGTCTGATTTCGCAGCACATTGAAGCTACTGTAGTACAAGCTGATAAAAAATATCAATGCTGTTGGTGATGAAGTGGAGAAAGGTCAGAAAGCACAGTGCATTATAGGTAGCTTGCTGTGTAAGTGGACACCTAGACAGTTAGACTCAGTGAGGGGGGGTGTTATTCATTATTAATTTTCTGGAACCGCTTAATTCTAATTTGGGTCGCAGGGAGGCTAGTGCTTCAGCTGATTCTGGGCAAGGGCAGAGTAATACTCTGGACGCCAATCTTGCCAGGCCATCACAGGGCAGAAACATGTTAACGGCGCTTGCAGCCTATTCTTGACAAAGTCAACAATGGTCTAACATGAAACTCTCCCTACAGACAGTGAGAAACATGGACCGGCCTTTGATAAACCCAAGTTTTTTCTTTTCTTTCTTTCTTTTTCTTTCTTTCTTTTGATTAGATCTGGCGCCGACAGTGATGGTCTAGTGGATAGGGTGCAGGATCACTGATCCTAAGGTTGGGGTTCTGAGTCCCCTGGGCAGGATTGTCACTGTCAACCCCCAGTGCAGCTAACTGGGTTATCAAAGGCCGCCATGTCTCTCACTGTCTATGGTGTGAGGCATGTAAAAGAACCATTAAGCTGACTTTCGACTGAAGGGTAGGCTGTGTCACAAGCCGTCAGCGTGTTTCCGCCAGATGGCCTGACGAGCTGTCCAGGGTGTACTCTGCCCTTGCCTGAAATTGGCTGGGATGGCACTCAGCCTCTGCGAACCCTCTAATTAGGAAGTAGAAACTGTTACAGAAAAAATGGAAACTGAATGAAATGATTAGGATCTGGTTAGATTGAATTTTTGTCGGTCACACACATATAATAAATACAGGGTAACAAAATTCAGTTTAGCATCTAAGTATCAGAACTACAGAGAGCAGCAAGTTATATATTAGCATGTATAGTTATGCAAAGTAGATTATGTATTAAAAAGTTTATGTGAGAAGTTATGTACAGGATATGGGGAGTAAAGATGAGAGTAAATCTGGCATAAGAGCACTGTGAATAAATTATAATAGTGGGAAGCATGTTCAAGGAATGATGATGGGTGGTGGAAATGGTGTTGCAATATGCTGTCGCAAGCAGCTGGTGTAGTGTGGATTGAAGAGAATGGTTCAGCAGGGGACTGAGTTCAGTCAGTGTGACAGCTGTGGGGAAGAAGCTGTTCCTAAACCTGCTGGTTTTGTCGGAAGGCTCCCAAGCACCTTTCTTGAATGTGGAGGAGCTGAAAGAGTCCATTGGGCAGGATGATAGGAGTCTCTGGAGAATGCTACACGCCCAGCAATGACATCTCTTCTTGTGGACAACCTCACAATAGCAAGGGATGTGGACTCCCCTGTGATTGGGCGCTTCAACAGAGTGATTCCCATACCAGACTGTAGCACAGTTTGGTCAGGATGCTTTCTATAGTACAGCAGCAGAGGTTACCCCATAATGTCAGCAGATTAGTGGTTCTTCTTCAGTGTCCTGGAAGAAAGAACAGGCATTGATGGGCCTTCTTAACGAGGCTTGAGGTATTGGCTGACCAGGACAAGTTCTCTGGAAATGTGGGTGCTCAGGATTTTGGGTTGGGAGACACGCTTGACAGCAATGCCATTGATAGGACTCATGAGTGTCCATCTTTTCCATTCTGAAGTCCACAATGAGCCCTTTGGTTTTTCTAGTGTTCAGAGCAGGTTATTGTCGGGCACACCATGCAGCAAGTGCTGCTTTTTTACTTCTCTGCTCCTATTTGCTCAGGACTCATCATTGTTACTGATGAGTCTGATCACCAGTAGTGTCGCCTGCAAATGTTATGATGGAGTTTGGAGCCATACATAGGTCATGCTAGTGTCATGGGTGAAGAGAGAGTAGAGGAATGGGCTCAACCACTGGCACATACTTCTATGGCTGTGTGCTGGAGTATTATGGTGGTGGAACAGTTGTGGCCTGACTCTGGACATACTTGGGGTAACTGTTTGTTAGAAAAGTCCAAGTGACTGCAGTGCAGAGGGAGGTGTGATGATTCCAAGACCTTCACGCTTTATGCGGTTAACTGAAGACAACAAACAGTATTCTTGCCTCCAAGTGGTTCTCGTTGTCCTGGTGTGAGTAAAACATAGCGCAACGCTGTGGCTACAGCATCTCTGTATTTCTCCGTTGCTCATCTCATCTCATCTCATCTCATCTTCTTCCGCTTAGTCCGGGGTCGGGTCATGGGGCAGCAACCTTAGCAAAGAGGTCCATTCCCTGTTGCTCTGGTGCATGCAAACTGGCAAGTGGCCTAGTGTGGGAGTCAGACTTTGCTTGAGGTGTGCCAGGACTCAGTCACCTCAAAGCACTTCGTTACAATGAGTGTTAGTGCAAGAGTGCAGGTGGGCTGCTCGGAGAGTGAGTGTTTCAAGCATCTGCAATTCATAGAAGAGATCTTGCAGCATGCTGGTACTAAGTTGCTTGAAGAGATAGGCTTTAATATGTCTCGTAAAGACCTTTGTGAGCTGCCTCAGCACAGGCTCTGGAGCAGATAGCTGCACTGATGGGGGGCAGTGACAACCTGCTGAGAGTGGGGCTTTAACCGTCTAACATTAGGATCTGGGATCTGTGCTCCATCACCTGGTTCCCTTTCTAAAGGTTTCTTCCCCATGTCGACCAAGGGAGTGTTTTCTTTCTGCCACCATTTCATTAAAGGGGCTAGATCAATGATCTCCTTAGGTTGGGGTTCAAGCCTCACTCTCAACAGTTTGTCACTCACCCCCAGTGCAAAATAACTGGGTTATCAAAGGCCAAAGTCATGTCTCTTATTGTCTATGGTGTGATGGAATGTAAAAGAACAATAGGCTGCACAGCTGAGTTTTTGCATTATGTATGGCCCATGGTTAGCGTCCAGGATGTACTCTGTCCTCACCCAGAGTCTGCTGGGATGAACGCTGAGCCTCCATCACGACCCTCAAATAGAAGATTAAGAGGTTCAGAAAGGGAAAATGAAGTAGTATAGATGAGTATAGTATTGTTAATTATAGTGGCCCAGGTTACATTAACATAATCTGTAATTGTGATTGAACAAGCAGATAATTTTACAAACGCTTACAGTGTACTGAACATAAGTATGACTGTCTGGGTCAAAGATAAAGTTTTTTCTTTAACTGGGCAAACATGGTCTGGAGCCTTTATAAGATCAGGTGAAGTATAAAATCTGAATTCAAGTCGAACTTCCACCCACTTTTTTATTTCTTGCAACAAGAATACTGGCACCCCATATGGCCCTCTGCACATGTAAGGACATTTAGCAATGCTTTCCTAACTCCTTATGAACTCAAACTCTATAAAACCAGATGCATGATCAGTGAGCTACCTTTTCCCACTTTCAATGCCTCCAGATCGCAGCATCAGGTCCAAAGAAAAAAGTGGCAAACATAATTTAGATTTAAATTATTGCTTTGGTCTATTGCTCCAAAATGTTGGAGTCTCAGACCATGCCGATGATAGTCTCTTTAAAACCCCTGTTGACAAACTCTCAACCTCCACACTACCCCTCAGGTCAGCACAAAGCTAAGAAGGTGCACAGTTTTTGCACAAACTGTGGCAAACAGCCTGCTGAAGCACTAAATGGCTTTCTACATGCAACTCAATGCACAGACAGAATAAATATGGTAAAGAACCTGTACACCGGGGATTTAGCTCAGTTGGGTAGAGCGTCCACTTTATCCCTCGAGAAGGTCAGAGTTCAAATCTGGCCGCAAGTTGCCAGACTTCATAAGACGCTAAAATTTGGCAAAGTTGTTGCTTTCCTTGTTTGGTGCTCAGCATCAAAGAATAGAACAATGTGCAATAAACATGCACTGCGTAGTGGTGACAGGTGCCCAGAGAACAAAAAAAAACAAATTTCATGTATGTAATGTACTTGACACTAAAGAGATATTTTATCATTTAACTTGAACACTCCTCAGTGCACTTTGAGCATAATATTTCAGTGTATATATAAAGTGCAATATAAATCTACTACTACACTAAATTATCATACATTGATTTTCACAGATATTGAAGATCTCAAATGCTTTATGAAATTATTTTAGCTTTATTAGATACAGGTGGATCCCTGGCAGAAAACTGTAATATACATGCCAGCTGTTAGTATCAGGTGCATTAAAAAATTCTCTCAGTGTACAGTATAAACTCATTGAAAGCCAATTTTCCAAACACTCAGCTGCATCCTAGCGCTGAAAAATAGTACTTCAAATCCCACACATTTGTGGTTATATTTACTTTTTGCTGAGGCTGTCATAAACTTCCAGGACAATGGAACACATTGATCAGAATCATGCCACAGTAATAATTACAGTAAAAACAAGCAAGTTACCTGCATTAACTGGGAAATGTACTACACCTTACACAGAACAGTGTTCTGCTAAAGGAAAACTATGTAAACTTTAAGGCAAAACACAAACACTTAATTGTTGTATGCTTGACCAGTGACAACTCCCTCTCATAACAACAACAAAAAAGAGGTGTCTTTAGTTGTATTTAAGTTAGCAATCTCTCCTGCACACACATGAAATCTGCATGCCAGTGTTTGATTAATGATTGATTCCAGAACATAAGACATTTTAAATTACATACTTTCCCTAAAATAACAGGTAGCACAAAAAGTGACTGCTCATACATTCACTGGAAAATTTATACAGTACTTTCCTGGTATCAAAGACCACTTCCTGTTACTGGCTCTCTTTGCAGCTGGTATTTGTTGGTGCACGTGCACTTCCTGCACAAAAGTAATGATGAGTAAAGAGTAAGTGAGAAAGGTAACACTACCCAAGTATTAATAATAAAAAGATAAATAGACCGTTATTCTTAACTCAGGCATGAACACTTCTAAAATCAGTTTAGCAGCAATTATAAAATTATAAAAAGAAAATGCACAAAAGATGAATCTGTAATGAACATTTTATATATATATATATATATATATATATATATATATATATATATATATATATATATATATATATATATAGATAGATAGATAGATAGATAGATAGAGATACACACACACACACACACACACACACACACACACACATACAAGAATTGTCACAGGCAATCTTCTGAGTTCCAATGAACTAGGTCACCATTCTGTTCCTTCAGACCTAAAAAATAAAATAAAATACATTTCTCTGAGAAAGCCAGTGAATCTTTCAGTGGTATTAAGACAATCATCAGTGCTATACATGAAAGATTGGGTTCTCATAAAACCTTCACATCAATACGTATACTTTGTGAGAAAGGATGTATGAATGAACTTTAAAAACTTGATCATCAAGCCATTTGAACATCTGTGGAGGATATAGTTGAAGAGTCAACGTTATTATAAAATTAAATTTAAATAATTTAATTAAAATTAAATAAGCAAAATCTGACTTAACAACCAGTTACCAGCAATCTGGAGTTGACACCTGAGAATCGAAACATTGCAATGTTTTTTGCACATGCTGGATTAAGAGGGTATTAACATTATGATTTTTGGAGCAAAATGAGACCTGGAATTCTTCCAAATGTTATTTCTGAATT
>JALRMN010000027.1:657500-658596 GCA_024760905.1 Plotosus lineatus | reverse complement strand
GGGTTTGGTGCTGCCTGTGGTCCCTAAGCGGATCTGCGGATGACCTGTAGGTGGCCTTAGGAATCCCCATCCCCTTATGAAGTGGTAATGGGAGACCCTTTCCCGCTCCTTGGAGGAAGGGAAAACAGGCTTTAGATGCGGAAGATCTAGACATGCACATGGCGAGTATGCCGTGGGCCTTATTTAAGGTCCTAAATGACTATTGAGAACGCACTAATCAGAATACTTGGTCCGGCCGATGCAAGCACTCATGCCTTCCAAGGTAGGAGACAAGGTGCTGGTCAAGAAATTTGTGAAACTAAATTCCTCTTTGGGGAGACTCTCCTTACAGTGAGCCGCGGAGATACTCGCTGTAACCCGTGCCGCCCGTACTAGCTGACCTCTTTCTGAGTGGATCCATGCTACCAGACTGAAGAAAAAGCCCACAATGAAGTATTGTATTGTTTGTTTATGTGTGACCATGATGTTGTCTATCTTTATTACACTCTGTTCCAGGTCTTAAGACATATATCACCTAAGAGGGAGAAGTGTTTTCTAATGGATTCGGCTCAAACATAAGAAACTTACGAGTACCACCTTTACACCCTCTCGTACTGGGAGCGGATAACCGAAAATATCCTGTATTATGTATACCCTCCATGTTCTGCTTCTTGCTCGGGCTGATGTGCTCAGCCCGGGTCTTTGTACATATTACCGTTATCCTGAAAATAACATGTTCTGCTTGGTATTTTGAATTTTACTGTGAAAGCGTGATGTAACTTTAGAAAAAGAATGTATTGTTTGCTCTCTGTTTCCCCATGATGAAGGAACCCCCTGTGTATATACCCCTTCTAGGGACAATTACACCATCATCAACTCGAAGCGTGGGTCGGGGCGGAGTGGGGAACTTATAATCAGTCAGAAATCTTTCTCTGGCGCCACCTAGATCCAACTTCCAGGCTTCTCAGTACATTGGGACTTAAGAATGCAGTACCCCATATGTTTTTGGCGATATGATGGTAACGGTACAGAACAAGACCGGGAAGCCTCGAGCGACTGTTCCATGGACACCGGACGACACCCGAAAAATGCGTAAGATTACCTAATAATCAAACAT